>CM035151.1:34758862-34852940 GCA_020205615.1 Panax quinquefolius
TATATGTCGAGATCAAAATCTTTTGAAGATACTTTGGGCGGGTATCTGGGGGCTCTCGATCCTGAGGAGTTAGCTGAAGCAGTAGTGACAGCAGCAGCAGGACAACATGGGGATGGCGACGAGGTATAAAATTACTCTATTGTATATATTATCGTAATATATATAAGTATCAACATAGTTACTATATTTGTAACTTGTTTTATTATTTTGTTAATTACAGGGTGATCAAGAAGGCGATGATGCTTGACGTACCTGCTTTAGATCAGTTTTGTAGTTATTGTATAAGCTTGTACTTATATATTCATTCTTTGGATGTCTGTATGTTACTTAAACAAGTTTTGAAATGTTATTATATTTATTCAATTCATATTGGGTTCTAAATGTTTAAATACTAGTTTGGTGTATGTTGGTGGACGATGGATGTTTATATTGTTGTGAATGTTGTTTATATTGTTGTGATTGTGTGTTGGGATAAAGCAGGTACAAAACAGGTATAGGTTTTTGGGAATTCTGCAAAACAGCAAAAATCTGGTTTGCATTCTATTCATATTAGCGACCGCATGCGGTCATTGATAGTTAATAGCGATGGCTTAACATTTGAGGTATCAAATGGCCGAATTGATTCACGATAATGTCGCCGCCACGTGGACCACGTCAAAGATTGGTCATGGACTATGTCGACTTCGACAGCGACCAACTTTATCATTTTGGTCGCTCACATCGGTCGCGGATACGGCGGTCGCTAATAGTGGTCGCTGATGTACATCCCAACGACTACATTTTATGCGACGACTACCGATTGAATGGGAGTCGGTCAGCGGATGCCTATTCTTGATCGGACGCTTGTCATGGAAAAAATCACTTGATAAACCTTTTTCTTGTAGTGGAAACTCATTATTCAATTATGAATTTACCAATTACAACTTCCATGATAGAATATATATATAAAATTATAGCTTGGTTAAAAAAAACTATATTATATAATAACCATTAAGTACTCTGCAGAGTGTAATAGTTTGGCAAATTTTCTAGGACATGCTCACTAGGCCAAGGGACACTTTTGACTCCACCGAATGTGAAAGATACACTGGTTAGGACTTGATATGCACAAAATATAATTTATTAGTTGTAGAAAAGAAAAGTATTTATCATAATTTTCTCAATCCTCATCTTGAGATTTTTAGTATACATAAATACAAAATTAATCAATATATATATATATATATATATATATATATATAATAGATAAAGAATACAAGTTTTCTTGCTAATGTTTCACATCAACATAGCCGAGTACTGCTATTGACGACGGTACATCCATTCACAAATACAGTGTCGTTACTAACGACACTAAACCATAAATATACATTGATTACACCCCAAATCCACCATAACAATTATTCCTCTTGACAATAAAATAAATTTAATAATTACCTTTTGAAGATATAATTATGTTGAATATAGCCTCACAATCTTCTTCTCCAAATTTTCTTTTGTTTCACAACTCTCTCTTCCGTCTCTTTCTTTTCTCGCTGCGCCAAAATCTTCTCATGTTGTTTAGTCGATTAGTATTAGGAAGGAATTTAACCTAATATATTACTCCTATTCTAATTTGGTTTTTAAACCCATCACCTTAATTTGGGCTCAAATAGTTTAACAAGCCCAAACTTAAATACTTAAAAATTTGTTTGACCCAATTAATTTAAATACCCAAATTAATGCAACCACATACTTATTAGCCCAAATAAATTAAATAACAAGTTTGACTCAAATTAAAGAAAAAGTCCAAACAATAAGTTTTAAGAATATAATTTTTTATTTCGGGTATTACATTACCTCCCCCTTAAAAAGGATTCCGTCCCCGGAATCAAAAGAATGAATGTACCTAATTATCAAAAGATGCGGATACTCTGCTCGAATAGACTCCTCTATCTCCCAAGTAGCTTCCCGCTCCGAATGATTTTACCACAAGACTTTAACAAAAGGAATTATCTTCCTCAATTTTAATTTAAACAGTTATTTAATTATCTACTAAAATAATTTAATTTTCCAAACAAAACAAGGAAGAATAGAGGGAAACAAAATCATTTACCTTTTCCAATTCAAATACAATTGTATAAAATAAAATTAATTAATATTTAATTATATATAAAAAAATGGGTCATTATATTTTTCACCCCTTAAAAATAATTTTGTCCTCAGAATTCAAATAAGCTAAAAAAAAAATTAGTTACGACGTAGCGCCACCATTTGTTACGATCAACGCGGATAAGTCATCGGTCCACATAATTATCAATGTATTTGTAAAAGATTCGTCAGCTACCGTGCCAAGCCTTGGTAAGGTTCTTCGCGTTGCATCAAATTAGATCACATAATCCACCGTTCGTGCGGGCCGTCACTAATATCTTTGAGTTTCATTCTTGCAAACGACGTCGTACTTTCTTCGGAACATAACTCGAAATCACAAAAAAATTTCTTCATCTAAATACGATTCGAATACCCAAAATATTTAAAATTATTTTTAACTCGTAAAATGTTTATGTTCCACACATGACAAAGATTTAACAAATTATTTTTATTTTATTTATTTATTTTACATAAATACATGCAAGACTTCAATGACATCGGACAAACAAAACAATTGTACAAATTATATCTCCAACTCACCCTAAGAACTCAAGAGTTTCAAAATATCATAACCTAGAATCAAATTAGTTCTCAAATAATATTACACCAAAAATATATTACTACTAAGATCTCTTCATCACCATACCAAACTCCAAATCATATATCCTACTATCTGAATAAGCAAACTATAGCTTTCAAAATCTCTTAAAGATTCATCACTTATTGTATATATCTAATCATTCAATGAATAAATCATTCTCTTAATGCAAATCTTAACCCAACAAACTAAATTCCAAGATCTCCTCATACTATCACTCAAAATTTCATATAAGATCACTCCAATATTCTACTATAAAATAATCGCAAAATTCATTTACTCCAAAAGATTAATCTAATTACCTCAAATCTCTACAACAACTCAAAATTACAAGAGATCTCTCTGTACTTAATAATTTTCACTTTATCATATTATCCCACCGATTCACATACCTCAAATTATTCATAACTTAACAAAAATTAGAATATAACCCAAATCAAATCCTCAATTCCAAAATCATAATAATTTGTAATTACCTGAAATAACTCTAACAAATAATTCTCCAATATCAAAACTCACTGATACAAATGTTCATATCATAATCGTATAATCATTTCTTAACTAAACAAAATATGACATTCTTCTTCGTAATGATCAAATCACAATCCATAACTAATATTATTGCTTCAACACATAACAATAATAATCTTAACAAATTATCTCGCCTTTCTCAAATCAACTACAACTCAAAGAGCTAATTAAAAACACTTGGTCAAAATCAAGACCAACCAAACAGAGAACAAAATTGAATCAAACTCCTACGTCTACCCAGTAATTTACCCAAAACTCACAGGTCAAACCTAAATAGGTTTTCTACAAGAAAGAACCTAAGGTCTGATACCATCTCTGTAACACCCCCTTCCCGAAGAGGAAAGGGAGGTCAAGTGCAAAGCACAACGAACATCGAAATAAATAAACAGAGCACTAACAACCTCAAGATATTAATAGTGGTGATCCATTAATAAAGTACTAAATACAATTCTCCAAATAGAGCCAAAATAATCAAAACTTAAAATCCGAATCAACCTAGATGGTCAAAGGCAACTCTCTCATCACACTAGCCCTGAATCACCCCTGAAAACACGCCGGAAGAAAAAAACACACGGCATGAGCGCCAATGCCCAAAGACGGATCACGGATATACAAAAGATATCAATCGATATCTGAAAACAATCGAGACAAAATCTTGAACAAAAGCCTCAAGTGTAAATACTGACGAAAATATAATCTCCAAGTATCTGAATGGAATATATCCAAATCAACAGAATTGAAGAAACCAATAGAAGAATAAAGAAATAACAAACTGAAGTAACTAACTCAATGAATTGAACTGAATAGAAACAAACAAAACTAATACAATGAAATAATAGGCTGGATCAAATGGTTGAGTGTTATTTCATACCGAATGAGCTTAGAAATATACATTACCACATAAGCAAGTCAAATGATGCCACACAGGCAACCAAAATAATGTCACACAACAAATCATACATTGGACCGCGAATCCAAATGTATGAAAATTGGATATGTGTGTTTGGCACAACATCACAAATCTGCAGAACAGAAAACTAGGGTTAACCCATACGCCTCCCACAACAAAACACCAAATGGCCCACTTCCTCCGGAGCCCAAAACGGAGACGCCGTGGACTAATCACACTGCCACGAAAAGTGTCAAGTCACTCGTGCCAAGACGACATGCCTGTGGTACCCTCACAGATGGTTATAGCTCAGGTATACCCTATGGTATATTCTAACAAAAATACCATGTCACAACACATGCGACATGATACCAACAAAAGGGTTCTATATGTACATGTTGAACCAAATCAAATTATAGTCACAATGTCTCAAAAAGAAGGTAGCAACATGTACCGCTCTATAATTATCAAAATAAATACTAAACATGATAATATAACCTAATTCAAAGAGTACAAGTACGAGTCCAATGTGTCAACTCCAAAATGAAACAAATATATGAATTTCACAAGAAACAATTATGTGAAATAATAACAGAATTCGAAACGAGGAAACAAACGAACAAATCAAATTTAATATGAATGTCGCTGAAAGAGTACGGAATCCGTACCTTAATATAGTACCAAAACAATTCACCGAACCCAAATATCACACTGCTAGACCTCCTCAATCCAATCTATATAATTATCAAATCAATACAAGACCATTAATTAAATTACTAAATTATAATTTATATATTTCTTTTTTTTTTTTTTATAAATTAACAGTTTTAATATTAGATCATATACTCTCTAGAGTTAAGAACGCGTTCTGCACATTCTGTAATGCAAAAATATCATTTTAATTTAGTATAGTTAATGCTATTAAAATATAAACATAATTTTATTAATTCTTAAAACCCTAGTACATTTATAGAAACTCATTATTCAATTATGAATTTACCAATTGTAACTTCCATGATAGAATATATATATAAAATTATAGCTTGGTTAAAAAAAACTATATTATATAATAACCATTAAGTACTCTGCAGAGTGTAATAGTTTGAAAGCAAATTTTCTAGGACATGCTCACTAGGCCAAGGGACACTTTTGATTCCAGCGAATGTGAAATATACACTGGTTAGGACTTGATATGCACAAAATAAAATTTATTAATTGTAGAAAAGAAAATTATTTATCATAATTTTCTCAATCCTCATCTTGAGATTTTTAGTACACATAAATACAAAATTAATCAATAATATATATATATATATATATATAAAGAATAGATAAAGAATACAAGTTTTCTTGCTAATGTTTCACATCAACATAGCCGAAAATCGCTATCGATTGTGACAGTACATCCATTCAAATACGATTGTAATTACTTAACGACACTAAACCATAAATATACTGCGATTACACCCCAAATCCACCATAACAATTATTCCTCTTGACAATAAAATAAATTTAATAATTACCTTTTGAAGATATAATTATGTTGAATATAGCCTCACAATCTTCTTCTCCAAATTTTCTTTTGTTTCACAACTCTCTCTTCCGCCTCTTTTCTTTCTCATGCGCATACCAAAATCTTCTCATGTTGTTTAGTCAATTAGTATTAGGAAGGAATTTAACCTAATATATTACTCCTATTCTAATTTGGTTTTTAAACCCATCACCTTAATTTGGGCTCAAATAGTTTAACAAGCCCAAACTTAAATACTTAAAAATTTGTTTGACCCAATTAATTTAAATACCCAAATTAATGTAATCACATACTTATTAGCCCAAATAAATTAAATAAAAAGTTTGACTCAAATAAAAGAAAAAGTCCAAACAATAAGTTTTAAGAATATAATTTTTTTTTTTGTATTACAAATAACTTGAGATACTTGTCAATAATTATCGCGTGGCGCCCCCAAAATAGGTATACATCACCTATTACGAGTGCCAAATACATAAGTCGAGAATACAAATACAATCTTAAATATACAACATAAGTTGTGAGTTTTAATACAAATATTGTCTTCTAGGCAAAGATTCAAACTCAAAATAAGTCCTCAATAAATTTATTATCACCTTTTTCATAGAATAGTGAGGACTACTAATGCTTATCATCCGGGACCGTCACTCGTGCCCGACTAGTCCCACATTACGTTCTCATTTCACGAAGAGAACAATGAAAGCAAAATGGTGAGCTCAACTAGCCCAGTAAGAAATACTATGACTAAGATAATGCAGAATAAATTATCGTTAGCCTGCAACAGTGTTAAACTGATACAATATAACAAACATCAAGTTTAACTGCAGCGGAACAAGCAATCCATTAGAAGAGTCAAGTAGAGAATAAAATCTACTATCTTCTATGATTTAAAAGGTTTTTGAATACTTTTATCGTTGAGACTCAGCTTAATAAATAATCCACATCATCCCTACACTACGGCCAAGGATATTCATTAGTATCACAGCCACAAATAATCCATGCACTACGGGCCAAGGATATTCGTGTTTTCGTCAATGGCCATGATCATGCCAACAACTATCCATCAATGCACTACGGGCCAATGTTCATTAGTAACTTTACGGTCATGATTATATCGAATAATCCGTGATCATAATCATACCATGCACTACAGGCCACAGATGACTTTCAACATAATATAAACATGAGAATGATGACAATGACATAATAATTCTATAAAACAAGTTCAAGAATTAATTATCCAGGAACCAATAACGTCCAAATTGTCAACATGATCTGTAAAATTCAAGAATGCTCAGAAGAATATTTCTATGAAAAGATCTTTGGATGAAGCTCAAATATCAAGTATATTCCACTAATTTCATGGAGTATAAAAGCCAAAACTTTAACCAACTAAGTATAATAAAGAATGGAATAATAAAGAATTGGAATAACAAAGGTTAAGAATTCACACCTATTTTGAGTCGTAAAAATATAGAAATGTAAAACAAACTACAACTTTATTAATCAACATAAAAAGCGTGAGTTTAAATACAAATATTGTCATCTAGACAATATCCACACTCAAATAAGTCCTCATTTCAATTATTGATACATTATTTTACAAAATGGTGAGGACTACTAAAACGACTTTCTAAAACCTTCATTTCATACCACAGTAGTACTACATTCTCTACTCACGAGAAGAAAAATGGAACAAAAAGAAAGGGTGAGCTCAACTAGCCCGATAAAGAACATTATGACTAAGATAATATAGAACAAATTATCGTTAGTCTTCACACGAGAAAAAATCTAATAGAATACAATAGACAACAAGTTTTAAATCAATATTATGGTGAAAATAATAATTTATTAGAAGAGTTAAGTAGAGAATGAAATCTACTATCTTATATATATGAATATAAAAGTTCATCGTCTATCTTTTATCCTGTAACATCAATCGATATATATACGGAATCAAATATTCATCTTTTACTCTGGGCCAAAGATATTCATCGATTAGTCGTGTTTCATCTAAACACCTATTCATCTTTGCACTACGGCCAAAGATATTCATCGAAATCATTCATCTTTGCACTACTCTGAGTAAAATATATTGATAATATCATCATTTAGGGTGAGGATGATGAAAAGTATTTTAAAGAAAAGCGAATCGGTGAAACAAAAGAACAAGTATTAAGGATTCATACTTTAAATAACCGAGTTGAAAATACTTCATAAATAACGTAGTGGAGTAAAATTCAAGAATGAAGACCAAAACATAGATCCAATCAAAGATAGGAACTATAATAGACAATCTTGGACATAGAAAAGAAAATTTAATTTTTACGTGAATAGTGTCGTATTCGTGAATAGTCTTGTGAATGAGTAGTGTAGTATCGTGAATAGTAACTCAAGAAACCAAAAGATAGAAATTTCACAAAAATCATCATCATGCTTCGTGAATAGTACTCGTAAATAGTAACTCATGAATAGTAACTCGTGAATAGTAACTCATGAATAGTAACCCCGACATGAAAAGTTCCAAATTTGATAAAAATTCACACCAATATTTCGGCATAATGATATTGAAGAAATAATATCATTTTTGAATAAAATAACATCCTTTACCTCAAAAGGATAGTACTTACGATTAGAATCTTTGGATATAGTCTTTGAAAGAACTTTGCCGTATAGCAATACTCAAAGTACTAAAATACTAACAAAAATACGCTCGATATATAGAGAGAGAAAGAGAAAGAAGATTTTAGTTTCTGGTGTGATTTTTAATTCTAACCTAAGCACCCTATTTATAGAAAAATGCTTAGAACACCAAAGCAGAAAATTTAATATAATATTATATATATATATATATATTCTCGCCAACCTTTGAAATTTGGAATCCCACATATTTACAACTTAAAAAAATGAGCCCACCAAAAAGCGTTTTGTTGATATAAATAATTAAAACTTTAAAAATCAATTATTTGAACTTGAACTTCAATAATTCATAATAAATAGCCCTTTTATCGAGAAAAATTGAATCTTGCAACTTTTTATAGGAAATTCAATTCTCTACAACTTTATAGAAGAAAGTTTTTCCAAATTCCAAACAAAATTGGTAGAGAAATCCATAAGCAGACGATTTTCTGTTTATAATCAAATTTCGGTCGAGAAATGGGTCCCTGACATGTTTAACATGTTTTAAACAACTTTTGCAACAAAAATACTCTTCCTCCTCATATACTCATATATCCCACATTCATTGTAAAAATATCATCATTATTATATTATAATAATATAATAAAATATTATTTTATCGGAAAAGATAAAATATCGATTTTCAACAATTGTCACTTTAAAAATTTTCTCCATCTATATCAACATAAAATGAATATTTTCCTCATCATATAAATCAATAATTAATTATTCACAAATAATATTCTGAGAATCACAATCACGATGACGAGCGGTTTCGGAAAAGAGGGGCTTTCGATAAGAATTTCTCTCTTCTTGGCGCTTGATTAGGTGACAAACCTCTCCTTAAATGAGAACTTTCTAGACATTGCCAATAATGTTATCTAATAATATTATTAGGATTATATGAATTATTAGCCGATAATGGAAAATCTTGTGTAATGATAATTATTGAAACAACGATAATATAAAATATCAACGTGACAATTATTGAATCAATAAAATAAAATCTTTGAGCGAGTAATTCTTTGTAACAATTATTGAGTAGTGCATTCTTACGTAAGAATCAATAATTGGTGCAATCTGGTGTCTTCTTTGTGCAACCAACGCGTATTCTTGTGTTTTAACCATCGGGTATTTCAACGATGATTACTTGATAACAACTCGCCATTTATTTATAAACAACTTATACTTGTCGTTTTCTTCATCCAATTGCTTTCCATTTATGGGCCCAAAAAAGCTGCGTTGTCGTAAATACGAATATTCCCCGACGCAATGAGAATATTCCACGACCAAACGAATATTTCCGATAATAATGAATATTTTATAACCACATGCTTATTTAAAATATTTGCGCATTTTACCCATAACTAACCACATTAATCAAATCAACCCTTACTATTTCAAAATAATAAATAGAGAAATTAAATTTCATTTATTAATAATTTGGGGTCTTACAACCTCCCTCCTTATGAAATTTCGTCCTCGAAATTGGCGTACGTACACGGTGTTTCAAAAAGATGAGGATACCTCGCTTTCATTTGGTTTCCAACTCCCGGTCATTTCTTGATAGCATGGTTTCTCCATAAAACCTTAACTTGTGGTATAACCTAGCCGTGCGTAGGACATGCTCTTTCTATCCAAAATCTTGTGGTACCTCTTAATACGTTAAGTCTTGGCTATCTAAATCCGGTTCTAACTTCGATAATGTGGTTTGGGTCCTTCACATATTCTGAAGCACGGAAATGTGAAAAACATTATGAACACGAGGCGTGCTTGGAGGTAGCGCGAGTCTATAGGCCACATTTCCTACTCGTTCAAGAATCGAAATGGACCGATAAATCATGGATTGAGCTTTCCTCTCTTC
This sequence comes from Panax quinquefolius, assembly GCA_020205615.1. Lineage (NCBI taxonomy): Eukaryota > Viridiplantae > Streptophyta > Magnoliopsida > Apiales > Araliaceae > Panax > Panax quinquefolius. Next base: position 34,769,079 of record CM035151.1, read on the forward strand.
CGAATCTTGTAACTCCCTTCCATGGAGCCACACGCAACAATACATGATCCCCTATACTAAACTCCACGTTCTTTCGATGAAGATCTGCATAACTCTTTTGCCGATTCTGTGCCGTTTGTATACGTTATGTTGTCGAATCGTTAGGATCTTCTCTGTAGTCATTCGTACCAACTCTGGTCCCAACAACATTTCTTCTCCCACCTCATCCCAACATATTGGAAGCGACACTTTTCGTCCATACAATGCTTCAAATGGAGCCACACCTATACTTGCACGATAAGCTTTATTGTTGTAGGAAAATTCCACGATGGTAAATACTTATCCCAACTCCTTTGAAGTCTAAGACCTGAGAGTCTTAATAGATCTTCAAGAGTTTGAATAATCCTCTCGATTGTCCGTCCAGGTTTGAGGATGGTATGCCGAACTAAATTGTAAATCCGTGCCCATAGCTTTTTGTAAGCTAACCCAAAATCTTGAAGTGAATCTTGGGTCGCGATCCGAAACTATGGATCTTGGCATATGCCATACAATCTCACAATCTCATCTACGTACATCTGAGCAAGGCGTTCGAGGAATAAGTCTCCGTATCGGCAAGAAATGAAAGCGGACTTGGTTAATCTATCAACAATAACCCAAATAACATTTATGCCTTGAGAAAGCGAGTGGGAAGACCCGTGCTTGAAATCCATGGTAATGTGTTCCCACTTCCATTTCGGAATCTCAAGTGGTTGCAATGGACCCTTTGACACTTGATGCTCGCCTTTACCGTTGACAAGTTAAACACATCGAGATAAACTTTGCAATCTCTCTCTTCATATTGTTCCACCAAAATGTATGTCGAAGATCACGATACATTTTGGTATTTCCAGGATGGATTGCAAATGGTGTATTGTGTGCCTCCATCATGATCTTGTACTTAAAAATCGAATCGTTAGGAACACAAAGTGCAGGTGGACTCGAAGTATTCCTTCTTCATCGATTCTTGCTTACGGAATAGCACCTTCTTGTACTTTCTTCTTCATAATCATCGACTCGGATTACGTGGCTTGAGCGACTTTAACTTTCTCGATTAAAGTTGGTTCTATACATATACTTGACATCATTGCATGGGTCCCGAGTCTTGAATTCTATCTTCATCTTTTGTAAATCACACAAAATGGGCCTTTGTTTTAACAACATCGCATTTGTTCCGCGTATGATCTTCTACTCAATCGTCACCCACGTTCGCTTTTCGGGATGGTATTGAATAGTGTGGTCGTAATCTTTCAATATTTCGAGCCAGCGTCGTCGTTGCCGCATGTTAAGTTCCTTTTGGGTGAAGAAATATTTGAGGCTTTTATGGTGCGAATATATCTCCACTTTCTCCCCATATAGATAGTGCCTCCGGATCTTTAGTAGCGAAAGCGATTGCTACTTGACTCTAGATCATGAGTAGGATAATTCCTCTCATATTCTTTAAGTTGTCATGAGGCATAGACTATGACTTTCCCACGTTGCATGAGAACACATCCTAACCCTTTGCACTGAAGCATCGCTTATAGATAACAAATCCATCCGAACCGGATGGTATTGTCAAAGCAGTGCGAAATGAGTCTCCTCTTGAGATCTTGGAAACTCTTCTCGCATTCCTCGCTCCATATGAATTTTGTATCTTTCTGAGTCGGTGAGTTAGCAGAGTAGCGATTTAGAAAATCCTTCCACAAATCTCCGATAATAACCATTAAGCCCAAAAACTACGTACTTGGTCACCGTCTTTGGTTGCTCCCAACTTTGTATTGCTTGATCTTGGCAAGGGTCAACAGACACTCCATGTTTTGACACCATGTGCCCGAGGAATGCTACTTCCTCAAGCGAACTCGCATTTTTTGACTTGGCATATAGCTTGTTATTATCGAAGCCTTTGCGAGTACCGACTTCAAATGGCGCTCATGATCTTCACGACTTTTGGAATAGATGAGGATGTCATTGATAAAGACAACAATGAGGCGATCAAAATATTCCTTGAATACTCGGTTCATCATATCCATGAAAGTCGCGCGGAGCATTAGTCGATCAAAGGACATGACTAGGAATTCATAATGCCGTCTAGGAGTTACGAAGGCGATCTTTGGAATATCCTCGGTTTTAACCTTGGTGATGATATCGAGCGAAGATCGATTTTGAAAAGAATTGTGCTCCTTTCAAGCTGGTCAAACAGGTCATCAATACGAGGTAGCGGATACTATTCTTGATAGTGAAATGGTTTAATTCCGATTAATCGATACAAAGTTGCATACTCCGTCTTTCTTCTTTACAAATAAAGCAGGAGCACCCCGAGGAGATGTACTGGGGCCGAATGAAGCCGATGTCCAACAACTCACGTAGTTGAACCTTTAACTCACGAAGTTCAATAGGAGCCATTCGATATGGGGTTTTAGAAATGGGCTTTGTGCGGGTTCAAGATCAATAAAGAATTCAACTTCACGTTACGGGGTAGGCCAGGGAAGTTCTTGAAATCGTCGGAAAGTCAATAACAACGGGAATATTATTCAAATCGGCGTGTCTTTATTCAAATCCATAACATGGGCTAAGAAAGCTTGACATCAGTTTTTTAATAAGCGAATGGCTTTATGACTTGATATAACGGTGATTGATTTTAATGGTTTAGTTGCTTGAATTGAACAATGACAGGGTTGGTTAGGAATATGAAAACTAACAACCTTACGAAAACAATCAATTTTGGCATGATGAGTAGTTAACGATCAATCCCTAAAATCACATCAAAAGCAAGTATCTTTAAAGAGATAAAGGTGACGGGTAATGTGATGGTGCTGACTTGGATCAAACAAGATTTATAAGCAGTGGATGTGATGAAAGTTTCTCTAAGCGGAGTTTCCACAGATAAGTCGAAGTCTAATTTCTCGGTCGAGTTTAAAAGCGTTGAGCACTGGCGGAGAGATAAATGAATGGGTATGCCGGTATCAAGTAATGTATAAACCGCATGAATTTATGATTAGCTTACTCGTGATCACCTCGTTTGGGTTCCTCGCATGTTGACCGATCCAAAAACGCTCTTCGAGGCAGTTGACTTTGACTTTTACGGGATGACCTTTTGAGTCACCATCCCCATTGGACTTGGTTTATACTCTGATGTCTGATCTCGGCGATATGTCCTTCCTTTCACTGATTATAACATACCTTAAGCTGTTGTGGGCGGTTTGGTGATATGTCCTTCTTTTCCGCACTTATAGCATATGACCGGTGGTCGTTCTCCTCCTTGGAACTAGATTCTTCTTTGGTCTTGGCGTCTTCACATTGTCATTGTTGAATCTCCTCTTTTAAAATCTCCCCAGGCTCGCTTCTTCTATTTTCATGGCCACGATTACCACGAGTGGTTACGCTTTTTATCGAATGTTTTCCTCCCCATTTGGTTTTCATTGCTCAGATGATATTGCGCCGCCGGTGGTATGACCACATTTGCGGTCCCTTGGTTGAAACGTACTCATTATCTCGCTCTAATAATTGAGCCCATTGACAACATCTGAATATAAAGAAAATTTATGAGAGATAAAGATTGTCAGAATCTCGGGTTTTAAACCTCTCGAAACATCTTCGTCATTCGTTCCTCATTCTCTACCAAATGAGGTCTGAACTGGATAACTCTGCGAACTTACGCCTCGTATTGGGACAAATCGTGTTGTTTTGTTCTAGTCTAATAAACTCTACCTCCTTCGTATGGCGAATACTTTCGGGAAAGTATTTTTCGTTTTTGTTTGAAACGTTTCCCAAGACATCTTTGAGTCTTGCGGCGGTTGAGTCAGTTTCAGACTCCCACGATAGTACGCCTGGCCACGGAACATAAAGGTGGCGAATGGAACCTTCTGTTCCTCCGTGCATCCCAAGACATCGAATATCTTGGTAATTTGCTTGACCCGCGTTTCGCCGTGATCGGATCCGGCTTTCCCTTAAATTACGGTGGTCCTGACTCTTTGAGCTGCTTGCTTTTGTGACAATGGCAGCGCATTGCTATCATTTCCACCGTATTACGTACACGAGTCTCCTAAATGCGGTTTTGCATGAGCTGCAAAAGCTCTAAACATCCCGTCGTTCATCGATGCGCTTTCGGTGGTGTTGTTTTATTGGAGGAATATTGCCTTCTGTTGCACGTTCCCACAGGTGGTGATTAAAGGTGTTTCCACGGTCTCATTAACTCCACAGTTAATATTCTCATTTGCCATTCTTAAATCTTGCCATAAAACAAGGGTTAATTAACAATTTAACATATCACATCACATATTATGTATATGCTTATGACCAACAAATAAGCTTAGGTATGACACACTTAGCGAAGGATTACTCGTCTCTCCCCTCTAGTACTATTCCCAGATCTCCGCGAGAGATCATATCCTAAAGCTCGATACCCATTTGTGGCCCCCAAAAATAGGGTATCTGACACCCATTACGAGTCCCAAAAATCATGGATACAAAACAACTATACTTTATTAATACAATGTAAAAGCTGTGAGTTTAAATACAAATATTGTCATCTAGACAATATCCACACTCAAATAAGTCCTCATTTCAATTATTGATACATTATTTTACAAAATGGTGAGGACTACTAAAACGACTTTCTAGAACCTTCATTCCATACCACGACTAGTACTCATTACATTCTCTCCTCACGAGAAGAAAAATGGAACAAAAAGAAAAGGGTGAGCTCAACTAGCCCGATAAAGAACATTATGACTAAGATAATATAGAACAAATTATCGTTAGTCTTCAACATGGAAAAAATCTAATAGAATCTGATAGACAACAAGTTTTAAATCAATATTCATGGTGAAAATAATAATTTATTAGAAGAGTTAAGTAGAGAATGAAATCTACTATCTTATATATATGAATATAAAAGTTCATCATCTATCTTTTATCCTGTAACATCAATCGATATATATACGGAATCAAATATTCATCTTTGCACTCTGAGCCGAAGATATTCATCGATTGGTCATGTTCATCTAAACACATTTCATCTTTGCATTCTACGGGCCAAAGATATTCATCGAAATCATTCATCTTTTGCACTCTGGGCCAAATATATTCGATAATATCATCATTTAGGGTGAGGATGATGAAAAATATTTTAAAGAAAATGAATCGGTGAAACAAAAGAACAAGTATTAAGGATTCATACTTTAAATAACCCAAGTTCAAAAATACTCATAAATAAATAACGAGTGGAGTAAAATTCAAGAATGAAGACTAAAAACATAGATCCGATCAAAGATAGGAACTATAATGAGACAATCTTGGACATAGAAAAGAAAATTTAATTTTTACGTGAATAGTGTCGTATTCGTGAATAGTGTCGTATCGTGAATAGTCTGTAGTATCGTGAATATTAACTCAGACACTAAAAGATAGAAATTTCAAAAAAATCATCATGCTTAGTGAATAGAATGAATAGTACTCGTGAATAGTAACTCGTGAATAGTAACTTCGTGAATAGACATGAAAAGTTCCAAATTTGATAAAAATTCAAATTTGATAACTAATACACTAATATTTTGGCATAATGATATTGAAGAAATAATATCATTTTGAATAAAATAACATCCCTTACTTCAAAAGGATATTACTTACGATTTGGAATACTAGATATAGTCTTTGAAAGAACTTAATGTAGTATAGCAATACTCAAAGTACTAAAATACTAACAAAAAATACGCTCGATATATAGAGAGAAAAAGAAAGAAGATTTTAGTTTTTGGTGTGATTTTCAATTTTAACCTAAGCACCTATTTATAGGAAAATGCTTAGAACACCAAGCGAGAAAATTTAATATAATATATATATATATATATATATATATATATATATATATATATATATATATATTCACGCCAACCTTTGAATGTTGGAATCCCACATATTTAACAACAAAATGAGCCCACCAAAAACGTTTTTGTTGATATAAATAATTAAAACTTTCAAAAATTAATTATTTCGGAACTTCGGTACTTCAATAATTCATAATAAATAGCCCTTTTATCAGAAAATTTGAATCTTGCGAATTTTTATAGGAAATTCAATTCTCTACAACTTTGCAGAAGAAGGTTTTTCCAAATTTCAAACAGAAATTGACCGAAATCCACAAGCAGGTGATTTTACAATTTATAATCAAATTTCGGTCAAGAAATGGGTCCACCAGACATGTTTAACATGTTTTAAACAACTTTTGCAACAAAATACTCTTCCTCCTCATATACTCATATATCTCACATTCATTGTAAAAATATCATCATTATTATATTATAATAATATAATAAAATATTATTTTATCGAGAAAAGATAAAATATCGATTTTCAACAATTGTCACTTTAAAAATTTTCTCCATCTATATCCACATAAAATGAATATTTTCCTCATCATATAAATCAATAATTTAATTATTCACAAATAATATTCTGAGAATCACAATCTTGTGACGAGGCGGTTCGGGAAAGAGGGGCTTTCGATAAAATTTCTCCTTCTTGCGCCTTGATTAGGTGACAAACCTCTCCTTAGAGCAGAACTTTCTAGACATTGCCAATAATGTTATCTAATAATATTATTCAGGATAATATGAATTATTGCTTCGATAATGGAAAATCTTGTGTAGTGATAATTATTGAAATAATGATAATATAAAATATCAATATGACAATTATTGAATCGATAAAATAAAATACTTTGAGCAGTAATTCTTTGTAACAATTATTGAGTAGTGCCTTCTTACGTAAGAATCAATAATTGGTGCAATCAAGTGTCTTCTTGTGCAACAATAGCGTATTACTTGTTTTAACCAAGGGTTTTCCAAGCGATATTACTAGCGGTAACAACTTCGCCATTTATTTATAAACAACTTATACTTGTTGTTTTTTTTCATCAATCGTTTTTCAGTTATGAGCCCACAAAAAAGTATGCGTCGCAAGTAAATACGAATATTCCCAAACAATGAAGAATATTCCACGACCAAACGAATATTCTCAAACAACAATGAATATTTTATAACCACCGCTTATTTGAAATATTTGCGCATTTTACCCATAACTAACCACATTAATCAAATCAACCCTTACTATTTCAAAATAATAAAATAGAGGAAATTAAATTTCATTTATTAATAATTTGGGGTCTTACATTAACATGATGTTCAAGCGAGAATGATAAATAATGGAACCAGGTTATGCGTACATCACAGATAGGATGTTCCAACAGAATGATAAAGAATGGAATAATAGAAGAATTTCACCATGTATGCAAAAGATTACTTGATGCATGAGCAGGTTATTCCAACATAATAATAAAGAATGAAATAACAGAAGAATTTTACCAAGTATAGGGTAGTCCGCGTATACAGGTTATTCCAATAGAATAATAAAGAATGGAATAACATAAGTTCTCTTCATGAATACAAAAGAAATAACACTCTTTACGAATACAACAAATAATATCCCTTATCTTAGTAGGAGATTGAATACTGTAGTAGTGTAGTAACAGAATACTCTTCTTCTTTCTCTCTTATTCTCTCTATACTCTCTCTCTTATAGCTTGAATGAATTCGTGAAAAATAATGAAGAACTAGACCTCTATTTATAGAAGATTTCTAGCTTAGCCCTTGCAATTTGAAAAGGCAAGCGGCTTGACGACTGGTGATGTGATAAGAAAAGTGGTTTGACGCCTGTAATGTGAAACACCAAGTGGTTTGACGCCTGTAATGTGAAACAAAAAGTAGTTTGACGCCTGTAATGTGAAACAAAAATTGGTTCGACGCCTGTAATGTGAAACGACAATTGGTTCAACGCATGTAATGTGAAACGACAATTGGTTCGACGCCTGTTATGTGAAACGACAATTGGTTCGACGCCTGTAATATGAAACAACAATTGGTTGACGCTGTAATTGGTTCGACCTTTGTAATATGAAACGACAAGTGGTTTGGCGTCTGGTAAAGATAATTACTATTGGCGAAAGAGACTCTTAGATGATGACATATGGGCCCCCATAGAATAACCAAACTTACTACAAACGTCTCATAATAGACTTCTTATATACATCAAGGATTGAATAAATATTACCACAAATCATTTTATTTTTAATCAACACATATTTAATCTTTCAACAATTATTCATCATTAATATTATAATTTGTTACTCAATTATTGATTTAATAATATAATATATTATCTGAGATGATCTTTGTGACAATAATTGAATCAATAATATAAGAGATATAATGCAAGAATTATCAGAAAGCAATAATTGAGTATAAGCGAGTGACTTCTCACGTAAGCATCAATAATCAATACTGAGTGCTACTATTAACCACGCCAGCGTATTATATACTTTTACTAATGAAAGTAGTTCAACGGTTTTAACGGTAAAACTTCCACTAGTTATTTTCATAAAAATATTTTTGTCATTTTCTCAATCCAACAATAATTCTGTTGTGGGGTCCACCAATGATTGTACCTTCGTACGGATATTCCCCGACAAAAAGAATATTTCCCGACCAATCGAATATTATAAAACAACTTGCATACTTTTCAAAATTTATAAATATTACCCACAACTATAACATTATCTCAAATCCACACCATAATTTTGAAGAAAATATTTTGAGAAAATTAAATCTTTATTCGTAAAATTTGGGATTTTACAATTACTGTAACAATAATTGAACAAAACTGAGTGACTTCTCACGTAAGCATCAATAATCAATACCGTGTGCTATTATGCAACCACGCCAGACATCTTTACTTTAACAAGGTGTTTCAACGAGTTAACGGTAACATTTCCGTCGTTATTTTCATAAAGTATTTTTGTCGTTTTCTCAATCCGACAATAATTCCATTGTGGGGTCCACCAATAATTGTGTCGTTGTACGAATATTCCCTGTTAAAACGAATATTCCCCGACCAATCAAATATTATATAACTTGCGTATTTTGCAAAATTTATAAATATTACCCACAACTATAATATTATATCAAATTCATTCCATAATATTCAAAAATGATATTTATAGAAAATTCATCTTTATTCATAAAAGTTGGGATCTTACAGTCGACATTACCCCCGTCGCCTATGACCAATTTCTTGTAGTGTCATCATATATTTTATTATTTTGTGATGACTTGAAAATTCTATTTCAAAATACCTTCTTTTTGTAATTGCAAATAAAAATTGTCACAAAAATATATCTTTTTAAATGATAGTTATGACCGTCATAAAATATTGTTTTGATTATTTTTTTTATTAAAATATTGGTGATAGCTTAAATGCAATTACGAAAATAGTATATCCATAAGTGATGGTTTAGTACGTCATAAAAAGAAAATTTATTTTGCGTGAAAATTTGATGATTGACATGGTCATCACAATTATAATATATTGATGAAAAAATTAGTTCTCACTAAGAGCCATCATATATATTATTATTTTGTGATTGCTCAAAAAGTCAATCACAATTTTTTTTATCTTTTGTGATTGTTTGTAAAAATTGTCACAAAATTTCGTCACGTATTCTTATTTTTCTAATAGTGCTCAACGATGACAACTAAACACGAGTCTTCTCAACAAATTAATTCAAGTCTCCATGAAATCATTCAGTAATGAAGCATCAAGAGAAAACAACATTCTTATTAATGACCTATTTAGCTTATAAAAATATACTCTAAAAATCGCTTCCAACCAACACATGCAATTTTCTAGCCATTCTAACGTCGTCATATACGCCGGAATTGTTGGTGCGACTTAATCGGAATGATTTGGTCAGTTTTTGGTTTGGTTTTGGGGCCAATGTCGGTTCTTACTTAACCCTAATATTACATTATGAACTCGTTAAACAAGTTAAATTCGAACAAAATTTATTGTCCATTTATATTTAAATGAGTCGAATTCGAACAATGCGATGTTTGATTCACTTAGGTCCAACTCGAATAAACCCGACTCACTTAACATTTATTTAATTGTTTTTTTCTTATTTTTATAATAAAAAAGTTAAATGAGTCCGTCTTAAGCTTTATTAGACTTAGCTTGGGTAAGCCCGAATCTAGCTGATCAACTCATTTACTAAATAGGTTGAGTTCGTATATTAAATCTTAATCTCGCTCGTTTAAAATTAACTCAATTTAACTAGCTCGTTTAACTTTTAAACAAGTTTCAATTCGATAAGTGAAAATTCAATTCAAGTAGACTCACTTACAACTCTAATGAAATATATAGGGCAGACGATAATTAATCACCCCTTTAATAAAATCGTTTTTTTATCCTTCACTTGCTTTGACTTGGGTTATACCTATAGTTTGTATATATAGTCTCTCTTTTGTTTAATTGGAAGGGGTCTAGTCAGTGGCGAAGTCAGAAACTTTTGTCAGGATCGAAATTATTAATGAGTTATAAATAATTTAGCGAGGGTTCGAGGGCAGCGGCCCCGAGCCAATTTGTTTTAATACTTTATACTTTTTGAGTATATATATATATATATATATATATATATATATATATATATATATATACTATATTACAATGAAAATATAATGAGTAATAATATATGGTATATATACACTATATTGACTTATACTAGATTTTTTAATCACAATTTGTTCATAAGTAAGTAATTCATTATTTATTTTTAAAAGTAATATAAATTAGATTATTATTTAGTTTATAATATTATAGAGAGATACATATATTGAGAGGATATGAGTCATATGTGGTTAAAATTTTATTGACCAAGTTATAAAATTTTAATTTGACCCCGTATAATAGAAAATTTATACAATTTTAGTGGGGTCAATTTATATATAATACTTAAATTTTTTAAAATTTACCTTATATTATAAAATAATTTTTTTTTTCAGTGGGGTCGATTGACCCCATAGAACTCTATGTGGCTTCGTCATTGGGTCTAGTACTTGTTATTTGTTAATATTAGAAACGCTAATGTTGTGTTGTGCATCGGTTGTTTTTTTTTTAGTTTACCTTATATTGTTTGATACTATGAGAACGAACATGGTCAAAGAAACAAAGAGAAAAGGAAAAAAAATGAAGAGAGAAAGACAAATGGAATTTATGTGGTTTTGTTTAAGTAATTTTAATCAAACTTAATTAAGGCATTGCCTTGGATAATATATATATATATATATATATATATATATATATATATATATATATATATATATATATATATATATAAGGATAAAGAGCATTTTCTTTAAATATCATTCCTCCTTAAATAACATTCTTTTATTAAAACTACGTGCGTTTTTGGAGGGACGGTGGCATTTTTATAAATACAATGCCACCGAAATGCCACCGTCATTCCTCCAAAAGCGTGTAGTTTTAATAAAAGAATGCTATTTAAGGAGGAATGCTATTTAAGGAGAATACTTGATCTTTCTTATATATATATATATATATATATATATATATATATATATATATATATAGTCCGGATCTTAAGCTCACCCGTATCCAACTCACACGAACTCACCTCCTTTGGCAGACGAACCCAATGACGGTTTGGTCATACAACTGTTGTTCATACTTTTAGCGACAGACATGACATATAGCGTCGCTAAAAGTATCCGTCGCTAAAAGTATAGACGCCGGTTCTATGACCGAACCGTCGCCGGGTCCGTCGCTAAAGGGAGGGTGAGCTCAGGTGAGTTGGATAAGGGGTGAACTTAAGATCCGACCCGATATATATATATATATATATATATATATATATACGGAGATGCTCTAAAGCGAACCTTAAAAGCGAACCAAAGACGAACCGTCGTCTTTGGTGTCTATGGCGACGGTTCGACCCGTCACAAAAGACTACATGGCTATGGCGACTGGCTCGAAGGCGTCGCCATAGATACACCAAAGACGACAGTTCATCTTTGGTTCGCTCTTTAAGGTTCGCTTTAGACGAGATCAGATATATATATATATATATATATATATATATATATATATATATCGATTCGAGATCTTAAGCTTACCCCTTATCTAACATACCCTTTAGCGGATCGGCCGAAACGATGATTCGGTCCGTCGCTATAGGTCCGGTCTGTCGCTATATGTTGTCCGTCGCTAAAAGTTAAGACGACGGTTCTATATATAGCTAGCGACGGACCGAATCGTCGTCCTATCTATCGCTAAAAGGGGGTGTTCGGGAGCATTTTACTGACCCTCATGTGGGCCAAAGGACTGACATTGGGAGGGGTTTATGAGCGCATCGGGTCGAAGCCCATGGAGAAGTTGAAGGTATTTGGGTTCGGCATTCGAGTCCTTTGGTAGGAGCCTTACCTATCAGATGGTGTTCGGTCCAAGGCCTTCGAGTCCTTTAGAGACTCGACACAGTGGTGAGTTCGGTTGGGTTGGGTTGGGCCTGTGCAGTGGGCCATCCTGCGTACAGAGTATGGAGTCCTAACCATATTTGAATAAGGCAACTCCAAATATAGTGTTTGGATTGAATTCCACTTGCACCTTTTAAGGAGATTGTGTTGGACCCATAATATGATAATTACCATGTTTAGGAGTCCTAATCCGACTGGGGGAAGGAGTCTAAAGGTGACGAGAGTACTATAAATACAAGGTTAGGGTTACAATCAAGAGGTAATACATCTTTGAGCACTAAATACTTAAGTCTCCATTGTTAAACCTTGTGAGCTACTGTACTTATTCTCACGGGAGCTATCCCGTGGCCTGCACAAGCCAAGCTTCAGTGTGATCATTATTATCTTGAGGTTTGGTAGCGTGAATTTCGTGATTGGACGCGTGAAGCGAAATTTAAAGCGTTAACTGATGTATGTTAGATAAATGGTAAGCTTAAAATCTGGATCGTTTATATATATATATATATATATATATATATATATATATACAACAACTGAGATCGTGTCAGGGACCAAATTTTTTTTTTTAAAACAACTAAAAAAAGTTTAATATTTTATGGAACTTTTGTTATATGTATCCAAATCACACCAAAAATACTGTATTATAAAAAAAATTCCAGTTCCATAAAATATTAAACTTTTTTTTCTAGTTGTTTTTAAAAAAAAAAAAAAAAAAAAAAAGGTTAAGATTTTAACAAAATGCGGAGTCTAGCTTTGATCCGCTCCCCTATATATATATATATATATATATATATATATATATATATATATATATATATATATATCATATTATTTGTGCTGAAAAAATAAAGTAACTCTAAAATGTGGGCTCCTAAAGATAGATACTATGTTGTCATTTTACCATATTAATTGGCATGAGCCCCTTGTGATTTTTTTTTAAAAAAGAAATACTTAAAATGCTAATTGTTTCTTAATTTGGCAAGCATACAATAACACAAGCTCTTTCCGTCCCCTTTTATTGTATAAACCTTTTCTTCCCATTTATGGAATGGACTTTGGTGGATTCTGCTTACATACCCACAAAATATATATAAGAAGATTACTACTGTATATATTAAACTGCATGTATAGGTCTCTGCCACAGCACAAATATATTCAGTTTAATTTTCTGTCAAAATTGATACTAAAATGAATGCTACGTGACTGATGATATCATCCACCTATATATATATATATATATATATATATATATATATATATATATATATACCCCGGCCACATGTGCATTTGACTGCAATGGATCATAAAGAAATCTGCAATGTTAGCTTCAACTTGATTTTAAGGTCATAAATTTGGTGGCATTCTAATTTCCTATTTTATAGCAAAAGGAATTGCGGCCAATTTGTCTAACTAACGAGCTTAAATTAAGTTCAAATTATATTTAACTTGTACATATATGAGCTGATTTTTGATGAGCTTTACATTGAGTTGTTCTCATATCAATTATAATAATGTGATATTAAAACATTTTCTAATTTTAGTTTAATTAAAAGAATGGATCTTACTGTGTTAACAAGCTCAAAATTGAATTCAAACATGATTTATTCATACTACATTATATTGTAGCTAATAGAAACCCAATGGTCATAAATAGGCCTAATTGCAAAAATCCCTCCAAGTTGGCACCCAATTTCAATTTGGTCATTTAAGTGACAAAAATCTCAATTTAATCTTGGCCAATTTGATTCATTGAGTCCTTCATGGGATTCATCTTTCACTTGTAACTCCCAACTTTGACCTCAACTTAGTTGAGATTTTTACCATGAATTAAGGACTCAATGAATCAAATTGGCCATTTGAAGGATTCAATTGAAAATATTTTTCACTTAAAGGATAAAACTAAAATTCACTGATAACTCTGAGGGTAAGAGTGTAAGCGAGTCGAACCGGAGCGAATAGAGAGCTACTCGAATTCGACTCGAAATGATAAATTCGTGACTTCAATTCAAATTCAATTCAATTATATTTGAAAAATCCTACTCAGATTCGACTCGACTCGAATATTTATTACTCGAATTCGATTCGACTCGACTCGAATATTTATCCAAACTACTCGCGAGCTTCAAATTCAAGCTCGAATTCGAGTCTCCACATAATAATTAGTTTTATAATAAATATAATTATAAATTGAATTTGTTATTTTACTTTAAAATGAGAAAATATATTTATTATTACACTTTACAAATATAAAATCATAATTAAAATTAAAAATAAAACAAAATAATAACTAATTATCCTAATTTGATTTAAATTTGTATATATTATAAGAGAATGTATCGAACATTTAATCGAATATGTATTAATCGAGTATGTATCGAATCACAATCAAGAATTCGAGTAGTTTGAATCTTAAACGATTCGAGTATAACCTTGCTCAGATTCTACTCATATTTTTATTCGAACTATTTTTAATGCTCAGATTTGGATCATATTATTAACGAATCCGAGTCTCGCTCGTATTTTTTTGAGTCGAGCCCGAACTGTGTTGGCTCGTTTACAGCCTTATCTAAGGGACACATTTATTGAAAATATTTGTCACTTAAAGGATCAAACTAAAATTTGCTGATAACTTTGAGGGACACTTTTGCAATTCAACCTCATTGATATGGTAAGCTACTAATTCCTATCAAGACTAAAAGGAAATGGAATGTGGTGTATTAAACCTAGGGGGGCAAAAAATAGTTGCTTAGGTTTGATTTGTTTACAAAATAAGCTTAAATGAAGTTCAAATTTGTATGTACATAAGCTAATTTAGACTAACTTTACATTGAGTTGATCTCTAATAATTTTAATAATTTAATTTTGTACAACATTTTGTAATGTTCGTTAATTAAACAAGTTCAACTTATTCAGTTAACGAGCTTGAAAATGATGGAGTACCAAACTTAGTTTATTTAATTTTTAAATTGATCTTGAACGAGTTATTAACTAGTGATAATCAAAATTAGCTAGAATAGAATCTCTCTCTCTCTCTCTCTCTCTCTCTCTATATATATATATATATATATATATATATATATATATATATATATATGGATCAGTGCCCCCTAATTCCTGACCCGATCAAAAAATCTGATTCCCAAAATTTATTTTATTTTATTTTGTTTTTTATTTAAAATAACTAATTTTTTTAATATTTTATGAATCGAAAATTTTTCCATGTCTGATTTTGGGGTGATTTGAATACCTATACCAAAAAATGGTGGTACAGTTTGCATGCACTGTATATACATCTTTGTTATACGCATCTAAATCACGCCTAAAAAACAACGCTTTTATGAAAAAATTCAATTCCATAAAATATTAATTATTATTTTTTAGTTGTTTTAAAAAAAAAGCAAAAAAAAAAAAAAAAAGTCCGGACGGGACTAAAATCCGGGCGTCCGGACCGGAACCGGACTATATATATATATATATATATATATATATATATTATAGAAATTGTTAAAAGACATAAAGATCCTTCATATGCCACGTTAATCAGTTTAGAAATCCAACAAGGCTTTTATGTTTTTTACTTTTAATCCACACCATTACCTCTCACATTAGCTAAGGACTATATTTTTTACATAGAAATTGTACAAGGATAATTATAAAATAAAAATTGTATAAGAATTAAAATAAAGTAAGAATACAAGAACTAAATGAGTTATTTTGCTAACTCTGATCTCACACATTTTTTTCCTTCTCCTCTTTCAGCTCTACGCATATATGTTCTAGCTAGCCATATAGTTGGTTCATTTTGAAATTGAATTTTATGAAATTGTAACCTCCTTGACTATATGTAAATCTATAACATTTTGTTACCATTTATTAATATAGACTATTTTTGTTATTAGTGTCCTCTTTGTAGACCAGTCACCACTGCAACATTTGCAGCAAAAGCAGTTACCTTAATATAAATTGTTTTAGAGAATTATTTTTGTTTCTTAATATAAGTCATTTGAGAATTTTAAGTAAGCATTAATTTTTTAATTTCCAATATTACCCAAGTACTCCCTCCGTCCCTATTTAAATGACGTTTTAGAGTTTTATATTTGTCCCTAATTAATTGACGTTTGTTCAAATCTAGGAGAATTAATGATAATTTTTCCAAAATTACCCCTCATTACTTTACCTATTTTTTTGGTATTTTAAACTCTTGTGCTATGATAAATTAATGATTTAAGGGTATTATAGACAATTGAGTACTATATTTAATGCTTTCCAATCATTATCTTAATTCTTGTGTCAATCTCTAAAACGTCATTTAAATAGGGACGAATGGAGTAATAAATATAACTTTAGTTTTTCATTATTTTTTGTCCAATAAATAATACTCTTTTTTTAATACAAGAGCAATATAGACAATTGATATTATATTTAATGCTATACAATCATTTCTTTAATATTTGTGCACAACTCTAAAACGATTTATATTAAGAAACGGAGAGAGTAGAATTTATGAATTTGCATATGGTGTTATTATTTCATGGAATATGATTCCTTCATGCATTTCTCTTATGCTACGTTTGGATCGATGGAATAGGAGGGAGAATGGAATGAATCATTCTATTGCAATGATAAAAATGTTGTTTGGTTTGTTTATTCCAACGAAATAATGTATTCTTCCTGGAATGATAGTTAACTTAAAATTTTAATTTTCATTTCTTGAGGGGTGGCCAAGAATAAATCATTCCATCTATTATTTTTAAGTAATTGATAAATATACCCCGAAAGATATAATATGGCTTTTTACATATTCATTCAATTCGATCGATCTGGGAACGACAAGAGAGAAGGGGCCGAGATTTGATAATTTCTTCTGAATTTCCATATTTCTATTTCTTCGTAATTTATCCCACTTACCCCCACCATCCCACCCCACCCCACCCCTAACCCTAACCCTAACCCACCCACGCACCCCACCCCCTACCAACCCACCCACCCACCCACGCCCACCCCACCCCACCCCCACTCCCCCACCCCCACCCACCCCACCCCCACTCCCACCCACCCATCCACCCACCCCACCCACCCCCACACCCACCCCACCCACCCCAACCCCCACCCACCCACCCCACCCACCCACCCACCCCACCCCACCCTCACCCACTCACCCACCCCACCCCCCCTCCCTTTATTTTTAAGAATGAAATATGTGTTAAATTTTTAATATAAATTGAATTTAAGTTAAATTTGAACATTTGATAAGTATTTAGGTCACTTTCTAATTATTTATTTCGTTTTAGATGTATTCTAACATCAACCAAAACGTATACTGAAATATTAAAAAATCATTCCATTCCATTCCCTTCCTTATTTCATTCCCTCATCTATTCCATTTCTTACTCTATTCCAAATCCAAATGTAGCATTATTACAGTTTAGGGAGTTAAGGAATGGTAGGGAAGGAAAGAGATAAAGAGTTTGAAGGTGAGCCACTAGTTTCCAAGTTGGGCCCTGGCATGGCAGCTCATGCACCATACCAAGCTAGCCCATGAGAAATACTAAGTGAAAGTTGAAGCCAATTAATTCCTGTCATATTCATGCAGCCCCATGCAGCAGCACACGAGTGAATACCAGATTAGCATCCCTACTTTTCTGACCATTTTATTTTCAGTTTTGTAGGGTCTACCCAAATACATAATTGTGTATGTGCATGCATACTTGTATGTGTGCGAGTGGGAGAGAGAGAGAGTAATGGGGTGAAATAATAAATTTTTTAGAAGTTGGAGAAGTACATGTAATGACCGAGTGAAAAGGAAAAAAGAAGAGATTTAAATAGGAATAAAGAAAGGAAATTAATTAAATATAAAAAGAAAAAATGGAGTAAAAAAAAGAACTATATAATGTTGATACAATTTTCTTTTCTTTCCTTTCGGTTTGCCAAACGCATACTAATTAGAAGTTAAAAGAGACAATTAAAAAATTCGTACGTCATTAGCCGTAATGGACAAAGTTATAATAATTTAATAGTGTTATAAAATATTACTAAAATTAAGAACAAATATGATTAGAAGAAAGAAAGTATTCTCATAATCTTTTGTATATCTTAATCACTTACAATGCTCTTATTTATAGATATAAGAACATAAATACTAGGTAGTTACAAAACTCAAAGGACATGAGTTACAAAACTCAAAGGACATGAGTTTCAAAACTAAATGGACATGGGAGTTACAATCAAAGATAAGGAGAATGTATCTAGACATTCATTATATGAATCTGGACATCCATAATTTTATAACACTCCCCCTTAGATGTCTATTGTATAACTATACGCATTGAAAGTTGTCTCATTAAAAACCTTACCAAGAAAAATCCAATGGGAAAAAACTTTGGTTAAGGAAAAAAGAGTGCAACGCGTATTAGCTCCCCCTCATGAATATATCCTTAAGTCCTTCAGCTGTCACATTCCAATATTGCAACGCAGTCCTTCAAACGTTGCAATTAGTAATGCTTTGGTGAACAAATCTGCTAGATTATCTTTTGAGCGAATTTGCTGAACATCAATGTTACCACACTTTTCAAGGTCCACTACAACAAAAAGGCTTATCAATGACGCTTTATCAATGACAAGACGCGATCGCAGATAGCTATCATGAATGAAGTGCGATCACGATAAGGCGTCGATAAAATCTCGGTCATTGGGATGCACATCAATGACCACTATTAGCTGACAAGATATCTCTGCGACCGTATGAAAGCAATCGAAATGACAAATTCGGTTGTTGAGGTGAGTCAAGATGGTCCAGGCCAAAGTCGACGTGGTCCACGTGTCAATGACCATTATCGTGACCGCCATGGCCATCGATCGACGATCTGTCGTCGCTAATAACGTTCAAATGACCGCACGCGGTCACGTTGATATGAAAAAAATTCTGACAAGATTTTTTTTCTTGTTTTGCGAAATTCCCAAAACACGTACTGCTTTTCTACCGCTTTATCCCAACACACATACACACCAAGATAAACAACATACAAAACAATATAAACATCCATCGTCCACCAACACATACACCAAACTAGTATATAAACCTTTAAAACCAATATGATTTGAATAAATATAATAACATTTCAAAACTTGTTTAAGTAATATATATACAAATATCCAAATAATGAATATACAAATACAAGGTTATGTCAGGCGTCATCCCTCCTTGATCACTTCTGTAATTAACAAAATAATAAAAACAAGTTACAAATATAATAAATATGTTGATACTGGTATATATTACGACAATACATACAACAAATTAATTTTATACCTAGTCGTCATCCCCATGCTGTCCTGCTGCTGCTGTCATGCTCATGCTTAACTAACTCCTCAAGATCAAGAGCCCCTGTGTGCCCGCCCAAAGATCTTCGGAAGATTTCGATCTTGACATATAGCTCTCACACGGTCGGAGGAGTATGAACAATTTGGATGACTCGACGATGAGAAGATGGGTAGTAGAATTTCGAGCCATCTGAAGGATGGGCGTCGCCGTTGTCCTTGACCTTTAATGTAGTTCTTCTTCAACAATGACGCCCTCTCCCACAACTCTTGATCGATAGGCGGACGTGGAGTGCCTTCAGGGATAGCCATTCATTGATAAACGTTTATAAGTATCCCATCATCATGTTAACACTTAAATAGTTAAAATAATATTTTGTAAGTATTAATAAACAAGATCAGGTTGTTAAAACTTATTACCGCTATCTGGATAGCCTCAGGCAGACCATCACGGGTGGCCACGTACACATCCAGCCAATGGATAGGCTGACCTTGAGACTGAGACTCCTATACAAAAACAACACAATATTACTAAGTAAAAATGGGATATTTTCTACAATTCATGATTGTAAACATATTAAAACTTGTAAATACGCACGGGCGGATGATATCAGAATTGTGAAATCTCGCCGCCTTGTATGTTCCTTTTAGCCTTTTCGCCATCGGATACACCGAGGCTCTGTTCAGTGGCGGCGGTCTTTCATCTTTCACCCAAACTCTCGACTCTCCATTGGGCACACATCTCAAATTTATATGGATCGGGTGCACCACTGTGGGCTATGCTTTCGTGCATATAATCCTCTCCCTACTGGATGGTCGATCTCGGCATTGTGAATGACTTTTTGTCGTTCTTTATTCAAGTTGTCCTTGGTGCGGACCGCACACTTTTGCCAGAATAATGTCTGAATCACTGAAGCCTTCGCGTCCTCCCATCTATACCGTTTCGCAAATAAAAAATAATAATAACATTACTAAATAATTATCCTTTGAATATTATATTAATATTATATAAATATTATTTGTCATAATTAAAAAACATATACCAAATTTCGCCCAAACAAAGATCCTTGTGGGCGATAGGTGTCTTCGCATACGTAATCACAGGTGTAGGCCAATTCTGTAAACACAACTGTGATATGTACTTGACGATCATATTATCTGAAAAATCACTATAATATACAACATCAATTAGCATATATTAAAGCAATTTACATCTAAGTTATAATATTTGTGAACATTTTTCAAACTTATACTTATAATACTTAAAAAAAATTCGTCATAGTCTCCCCTATAATATAGACTAGCCACATGCACGACGGCATGCATATATGGACATTTCTAGGCACCCAAGACACAAACCAAGAGAAATATACAAATTTTCAATACAATAAGACCAAAACAAAACATTACCAATATAATATCAATCAAAACATTACCAATATACAATTATACATGAATTTTAGTTTTAACAAACATACATTATAAATGAATTTTATAATTAACATCAATTAGCATATTTGATGTGAATTATGGATAAACTTCTTTGAACCTTCTTCTTGATTGAATTATGGATAAACTTAATTCCTAGTTATGTTTTATGTCATACTCATGTTCATGATATTGGATTGGTATAAGTATAATCATATATTGCAACTAAGGTTTTGGGTTAAGCCCTAATATTTAAGATCATGTTTATAGGCCTAATATTTAAGATTATGGTTAAGCCCTAAAAGTTAAGCCCTAATATTTAAGATAATCATATATATAATTATTTTTGTTGTTTTTAAAAATGAATAGAATTAAATCAATTTTGAATTTTAAGTTTTCATAAATCTGAATTTAAAAGTTAAAATGTATCTCTAATTTTAAAACAAAAACAAAGAAAAGATTTGGGGAATCGTTGCTATAAATTAACTAAGGTGTAATTACACACCTTGAAGCATTAGGTCTTTACATCAAAGCAAAGCACTTACACATCACATTCAACAAATAAAATTACACAATGAATAAGAATTAGGTCTTTACATCAAAGCAATTACACACCACATTCAATAATAAAATTGTAAAATTTGGAAACCCAATCAAATCGAACAACTACTTGAAGAATTTAATAGTATTTAATCTAATCTAACCAATATAAATACATACCGTTGTTTGGTGGGGGTAATTTGGTGGCGATGGCAATTTGGTGGTGGTGTGGTTCTTCTCCTTCTCCTTCTTCTCTTCTCCCCTTTCTCCCTCTCTCTATGTTGAGCTCCCTCTCTTTTTTTCTTCCGTTTTCGGTCGAGTTTAATGTCGGGTAATCGATAACATTTAGTTTGATCAACGACCCGCTATCGGATCGCATGTGGTCGCCGATTTTTAATGTTTATGGACTTATCGGATTGCGTGCGGTCATTTGATTTCAAGTGGTCGCACAAAAATTGGCGCCAACATTTTCGATCAAAATTTTGGTGGCAAATTTATACTTAACGATCGATCGGTGATCGCGTCGCGTCGCCGTTAAAACATTAGTGACTAGATTACATTTTGATTCATGGATATTGATCATTGTGATTAATATCGTGACCGATGGTCTTGATCGTTATATATTTGGTCATTGATAGACCTTTTTTTGTAGTGGTCATGTGTGAAAAAGAATTTCGGTGAGATGTGCTTTGTTCTATCTCCTTTGATGTATCCTCTTTTTTATTGAGCTATACATGCAGCATTGTCTTCATACAGAATGGATGGAGTTTTTTTGTAGCAATTTTTGAAGAATATGCCTCGTTAAAAACCTTACCAAATAAAAACCCAGTAGGAAAAATTTTGGCAAAGGAAAAGAGTACAATATTCTTGTATAACTTCTAGTGCCTTGGGATTGCCTCATTAAAACCTTACAAAGGAAAACCGATTGAAAAAAAACCTTATGAAGGAAAAAAGAGTACAATCAAGACATATCCTTTTTACTCCCCTTCATAAGTATATCGAATTTCCATTGTTCATGGTAAAAATATCATTAAGTCGAAGTATGCCAATATTGTGCACCATCTTCTTCAAAATCATAGTTGGTAATGACTTAATGAATATATCAACCAAATTATCACATGATAAATATTGCCATTCTTCTGGGGCTCATGTGTATAAAATAATTTTGGTGCAATATGTTTTGTTCTATCACCCTTTGGATAAAATAATCCCAAATCAATAGTCTCACGAAGAGAACATAAATTACAAATGCTATATCAAGTCGTGTGAAATTTGCAAGATACATCAAAACATCAATTGCACTAAAATATGGCACTTCAGGACCAAGAGTTTCTTTATTATTTTCTTGTGGTCAAAACGGATCTTTCTTGATATCAAGTGACCAATCTATCATTGGAGTACTCAAAGGATTAACATTATCCATGTAAAGTTGCTTCAGGACTTTTTCTGTGTATGTTGATTGATAAACAAGAATTTCATAGTTCAATTTGTAGGCCAAGACAAAAAATTGTCTTACCAATATCTTTTATCTTAAATTTGTTATTTTTGTCGACTCTTCTGGAGCAAGATCTTTCATCAATAAATACAGTAATAATAGCAAATACATATTATGATCTTTTGATAAAAATGCATGCACAAATTGGATTATTCTCAAATCCTTCTTTCAAAAGATATCAACTCAGGCGATTATACCACAATATACGTCTGGATTGCTTTAACCCATATAAAGATCTTTGTAGCTTAATAGAATACATATTTCGAGATGTAGAATTATATGCTTCAGGCATTTTATATCCTTCAGGGATTTTCATGTAGATATAATTATCTAATGATCCATACAGATATGATGTAACAACATCCATTAATTTCTCTTTCTACCAAGCTAATTAAAAATCTGAATGTAATTCCGTCCATTACAGGAGCATATGTTTCTTCATAAATAATATCAGGTCTCTGCGAGAAACCTTTGTGCTACAAGTCGCGCTTTGTACCTTATAATTTTGTTTTTCTCATTTTGTTTATGTATAAATGCCCATTTGTATCCAACAGGCATTACACCTTTAGGTGTTCGGACTATAGGTCCAAAAACTTCACATTTACTTAGTGAATTTATTTCTGCTTGAATCGCCTCTTTCCACATTGGCCAAATATTTCTACATTCATCAACGATTTGTGGTTCATATACATGATCATTACTTCTGGTAATATCCATAGCAACTTTATATGAAAATATGTTGTCGACAACAATTTTATTTCTATCCAATATATATGTCTCCTGTATATACATAATGTATCAAGATCTCGTTATTTTCAGGTACCTGATCCTCTTTAGGGGATAACTCATCCTCTTCAGGGGATAACTCTTCAAGAGTTTTATTTACAGGAGATTTTTGTTCACAAGTTTTGGATAGATTGATAAATTTTGTAGCATGTTTCATTGGTATAACCTCTTTATAGGCTGCAACTTGTTTTTCTTGTACTTTCTTCTTCTGGGAATTTTTTTGTTTTTAACACCGATAGATCTTCTACGCTTTATGTGTGGTTTTAATTCAATTTTCTGTTGTATTAACTGATTGTCCTACATGGACTTCAATCTCTGCTAGAGTATTAATAGCTAGAATGTGAGATATCACTATTTTCTTATTATCGGTGAATAAGTCTGGTAATTGATTTGCAATTCATTGCAAATGAATTATCCTTTGAACTTCTAGTTCATATTGATTTGTATAAGGATCAAGATTAAATAACGTTAAAACATTTCAATTAATCTCTCGTCGTGCTTCAGGCAATGATCTCACGTCGTGCTTCAAGCAACGACTTTTCTCCCCCTAATGGTGGGAAGACTGTTTCATTAAAATAACAATCCTCAAAATATACCTTAAAAAATATCATTTATTGAGGTTATGAATAGCATGACCCGAAGCATATATTGGTAATTAATTTACTTTGATATAATCAACAGGTAAAAGAATCTTCTGGTTCTTTAAGGGATGTTAATGGGAGTTTTCAATAATTCAATGATCATTATTGATCCTAGATGATCATGCCAAGACATAGAAATATTTGGATCCGAACACTTATGGTGTATTGCACACTTCTGGTGTATTACAATATTTGTTTCAACTATTCTCATTTTAGTATAATATATCCCAGAAGAGAAAATATACAGTTTTTTTAATATGAGCTTTTGGCCCGATACTATTGAAGTAATATAAAGAAATTCTTCGCTGCCTTTAATATTGGTTTCAATATGATAACCATTATAACGTATATCCTTAAAACTGAGCAAATTTCTGATTGTCTCAGAAGAATATAAAGAATCATAAATACAAAGTTTTGTGCCCTTTGAAAATATTATAATCGCTCTTCTAGATACTTTAATTAAATTTGATGAATAATCACTCTTCAAGAGTCTTCAATTATGTTTGATGAATAATCGCTCTTCTAGAGCCTTTAAAGTTTGATGAGCTTCTGGCCCATACAACTTTATATATGCAAAACATAAATTTAACTTTATTACTTGAAGCATAAATAAAACATATAATAAAAAAAATACTTATTATAATGAAATAAAAATAATTAATTGGTATAAACATTTTTATCAATATATCATTAAGGAAACCATAGATATCAAAATTAGTTATTTCCATTCCATTTGAAAATTAAAATAATTCATGGGATCTTTAAGATCATTATGATCAATAAAGTTTATTACAATGCCATTTCTTTTCTTTTATGGAGTCTTGGTACAAATCTATCAAATGTTTAGGAGTACGACAGGTACATTCCCTTTTCTATATTGATTGTTCCTTTCACGTCCACTATCACAATCATAATTTCCTCTATGATTATCAAATGAGGTTCCATTCACTTCAGGGAATGTAATAGAATCGGTCGAGCGAGCTTGTTGGTTTTTCAGGAAAAACTCATTATTTTGTACAGCTACTAGAAGACATAATTTCACTTCTGGAAACATAGTTTCCTTTATCGCTTCAAGGAATATTTTATAAACTTACGCTCTCGATATTGCTACTGCAGGAGCATATTCGAGGCATGAAATATAATAAATATTTTCTCTAACATGTCTTCATCAGTGTTTTTCACTCAACACTTTTAAAATCTTGCAACTTCAGGTGCAACCAATTATAATGAGCTTTTTAAAATTTTCCTTTAAATCATTTCATAAGACAAGCGAGTCTTTCACTGTAATGTACTCAACTTTTAATTTTTCATGGAGATGATAGCGAATAAAAATCATTAATTTTGCATGATCCTGCAGGATGCATGATTTCCAACTTTAATTGCATCTCCAAGGTTCTTTGCCTTTATATGAATCTCAACATCAAGATTCCATTACAAATAATTCTTTCTCGATATAAATCAAGGGCAACAAATTCAAATTTATAAGATTTGACATCTATATAAATATATAAATACGTAAGAAATTAAATAACTAAGTATAAATTTATAAGAAGACAATAAAAGTATTTACCCTTCTCTAGTCACTTTCAAAGTGGGAGAATTGAGAAGTGGAATGATTTTTTGCTAATACTACTACATCACAAAAGTAGTGTACTTACGTAATTTGTATTCTCAGAAACTTCAGAGTTGTCCATTATTATTATTGTCTCACGCGTCTTTTATTAAACAAAATGATTATATGTATATCAAATTTAATTGTAATGAAACAATACGTATACATATATTATATGTATATAATTGGATATCTGTATCATTATTTTCATCGTTATGTTGATTTGACTAGACACCATATATATGCTGCAAACAAACTAATTAACTCTAGGAGTAGAGACGTAATTTTTCTATCAAAAATATCGTATACGTATGTATATTAGACTTTGACATAAAATAAAGAAGATGAGAAAAAATGCAACTTATACGTATATCAGTCGACGACAGGACGTACGGTATGTGTTAAACCTCTCTGAACTAAACGTCACATTTTTAAACGGTCCTAAAAAATAAAAATCAACATTTGGGTTCCAAAATTTTCTACCACTTTCTTCTCAATGTAATGGGTATGATATGGAAGTCAGTCAGTCACATATGCCCAATTACTATAACTTTGATCCTCGTCAACTACCAGCTAGCATTGATGTTAATATTGCGGTGCACCAATTTTTCAAAGTTTAATGAGAAGAGTGGCTACCAGAAACCTGACATTTGTGTTAATCACAAGATCAAATAGAAACCTGATAATAAGTATCTCAGGAAATGATGCATATATAGATTGAAATAAAGTGATAAAAATATCATTTCCATACAAAAATTTAAAATCAAATAATTAATAATTAATAATTAATAAGACAAGTAGTATGAACCATACTTACACTGTTGCTGCTAAAATCACCATGAAAACTGAGTCCATTCTCAACTACTCAAGGGAAGCTAAAAGTTCAAGCTCCATTATTTTTTTTTCTTCTTATCAACAAACCAAATATGATTATCTACTACAAGACAAAAGTAAAGAGCAATTCGTGCTGATAACGTGTTATAAAATATTACTAAAATCAAGAACAAATATGATTAGAAGAAAGAAAGTATTCTCATAATCTTTTGTATATCTCAATCACTTTACAATGCTCTTATTTATAGATATAAGAACATAAATACTAGGAGGTTACAAAACTCAAAGGACACGAGTTTCAAAACTAAATGGACATGAGAGTTACAATCAAAGATAAGGAGAATGTATCTAGACATTCATTATATGAATCTAGACATCCATAATTTTATAACAAATAGCACAATTTATCACATTTTTTATTAAAAAAAAATTCTTGTTCGCGCTTTGGAGTTTTGGGATTATTGCGTCTTCAGGTTAATGAGAAGATCACCACATAAATGACAAAATCATGCATTAGTATTACGTTAATATATTATTAGAATTGGATCACACACGAACACAATAGTAAAAAATCAACACAAAAATTTACGTGGTTCCCTAACTTGGTTAAATCCACGGGAGCAGCGAGAGAAGCTATTTTATTTATGATTCGAGTACATAGGGTTTTACAATAGAGAGTATATATAATGGCTACTTCTATTCCAACAACAATTTACATTATAGTCTAAATATCCATAATCAGTGGCGAAGCCACATACTAGGTAAAAAAAATTGCATTATAATGTAAGGTAAATTTAAAAAAAAATTAAGTATTATATATAAATTAATTGACCATACTAAAATTTTATAAGTTCTATATTATACGGGGTCAAATTAAAAATTTATAACTTTGTCAATCAAATTATAACCACATACGACTCATATCATCTCAATATATGTATATCTCTCAGTATAATATTTTAAACTAAATAATAATCTAATTTATATTATTTTAAAAATAATTAATGGATTACTTACTTATGAACAGTTGTGATTAAAAATGTCTATTATGAGTTAATATAGTGTATATATACTATATATTATTACTTATTATATTGTCATTGTAATATAGTTTATATATATATATATATATATATGTTTGTGTGTGTGACCCGAAAGGTACAAAAAATATTAAAAAAATTTAGCTCGGGGGCAGCGCCCCCGACCCCCGCCAAATTATTTATAACTTAGTAATAATTTTGATCCCACTAAAAATGTTTTTTACTTCGTCACTGCCCATAATGCCCTTGTGGGGCGCTACGCCTCCCCCACAACCCCCAACCTTCGGTCAAAACCCGATAGCCCAGTGCGTCGTAAAGCTCCGCTCTTTTCCACTCAGACGCTCGATTCACTTCCCTCACTCTGCTCCAGTGGCGAAACCAGAAACTTTTGATAGAGGGGTCAAAATATACTTGCAAAATCATGACGGTTGCGATACGAGTTATAAATTAGTTCAAAACCCGAACAAAAGATTCATTCTTTCGTAGAGATGTAGACACTGAATCCGAGATATCGTAATACATTGTTTAAAATATATCTTCCATCCAAAATATAGGATTAATTTTGACTTTTTTTTATGTAAATTTGAAAGTTAAAAATAGTATAAATTCATTGATTTAGACAATACGAAAATTGTAAAATATATAACTAGTACTACTAAATACAATTTTTGATTTTATTTTTCCAAAAGTTAAATAGTCAATTTGAAAATATCTTAAATATATTTAAGAAAGGAAGGAACGAAGGGAGTATTATTTTCTTTGAAAAACAATATGATGGCAGTAGCAATAAGTTTATACAGATAATTCTTGAGATGTAAAAATAAAACAATGACAAGGTATAAAAATAAAAAGATGGGAAAGAAAGAACATACATACATAATTACCGCAAAAATCAATCCGTGGGATGGGCTGGGCTAGCTCTGAATTATTCTAGATCTCTCTATTCGCATTAATTAATTTCTCATCCGGGAAACTAAAACAGGAGGTAGTTAATGAGGGAGGGGCATGAAATGTCCTTCTGCGTATCAAGAAACACCAGGGTCACATGACCCCCCTCTCGCCCCTGGTTCCGTCTCTGCTCTGCTCCGCACTTGTTTTTTTTCAAAATCTTCTCAGTTATGAACATGGGCGGAGCCACTGGTAGGCTTTTAGGGCTATAGCCTAGCCCAATTTTTTTTTATTTTTTTACTAGATCTACTATATAATTATGTAAACCAAAGTAAATAAGTTGGAATAGCCTTGGCCAACCTAGTCCAAATATACAATTTTGGCATTATAATATTTTTAGCCCGTCCAGCTCAAATGTACAATTTTGACATTATAATATTCTTAGTCCGCCCCAATTTTTATTCCTGGCTCCGCCCCTGGTTATGAGTCACAAATTCAAACATATACAAACATGCAAGTTAATTTATATGGGTGCTAGGGTTTTATGTACTACTGATACGTTTATAGGCAATATTATCATTCAATAGATAGCTCGACAGAGAACCAGGTAACAAGCAAGAGGAGTCACTTTTTTTCTTTATATATATATATATATATACAAAGGTTCATGAACGGAAAGAAAAGATCAGCGATATCCGGTGGTATTCGAGCCAAGACTGCCACCCGGAAATTGGTCGGTTTGACATTAAAATAAGATAGGGAAGGGTCGATAGTGGCAAACCCTGAAGCAAGGGAGTGATTGAGTGAACACCGTTGCTTCTAGGCTGAGTGAAAACCAAGCATTGGAATGTCTTCTTTTTTATTTTATTAGTTTTTAATATAGTTTTTATAGAGTAACAAGAAGATACAATGTTTCCCTTTCTTAGTTTGTTAAATACACATAACAAGCCATATATCAATCCCCAGGCTGCATTGTTAGTCATGTTTATAATGATAATAAGACTTCAAGAGTTAAGAATAAAAGTTGCACAAGAAGCAATTAAGAGGTTGTGGGCCCAAATGTTTAAAATTAGGATTCACATGACCTAATTAAATTAAATGCATAATTAGGATTCTATGACCTCATTAAGTGTACAAATTAGGGTTCGCATTACCTAATAGAATGAAGACGGAAAAGTGGAAAATAAATGTGCTAGACCCGGAAAAAGCATCCACGTGTCCCGATGCAGAAGGCTCGTGGAGGCGACTTGTTTTGGAAATTGATCGAGGGATTGGATTGGTGGTTAGAAGGACAGGACGATCTGGGCATTACTATGATAATTAAATGGTATTTCTGGAATTTTCTTGAAAGCATGTGCCTAGCACATGACCACTTTTCAGAAAACCCTATAAATATCCCTTTCATTCCATTGGGAAGGGGACTTCTCTTGAGACGTAGGACTTGAACTCTTTTGGTGGCTTAAGACTTGGATATTCCATTGGATTAATCGTCCACCTGTTCTTCTCCGCTCTTCAATTAATCAACTAATTTCGTGCTCTTCGTGGATTTCTTTCCTCCTCAACCAACACGAAACCCTAACTGGCAAGGCGCGATTTCCTTGTCCACATTTCTTTGGCGACCCTGCTGGGGAGGTGTAGAATTCGTGAAGGGTATGCCCACAACTCGAAGTGGGAGAACTACAGGAAGAGCTGCTTCACCAACAAATAGCATTACCTCACCTGATCAAGCTTTCTAACGCGCAAATCTGGATTTTGACCAACATATTATTGAAGACGTTTTGGAAGGGAGTTCAACATCACCATACATGGCCAAATAACAACAAACCAACGCAGGAAGGCAAGGCGAGGATGCAAGCGGAGAGCAGACAATTGGTGTGCAACTGGAGATGCTTAAGGCAATGAAGGAAGCACCGGAATGACAAGGGATAATGATGGCCATGATGCTAGAGATGCAGAGGAAGCAAGAGGAAATGGAGAATTTTCGCCAGCAATTGATGCAGATTCCCACCTTCAAGGCCATGTTCCCAGGTAGTTCGCAGGGGGAATAAGCAGGAGTGGAAGACAACAACAACGACAACAACAACAAAGAGAACAAGACTGTACCTCCATCGACGGAGAATCAATCGGTTCCAATCATCAACTTGGAGCCCCAAAACAGTGGTGACACGCCACAACCCAGGTTGGAAGCAAGCCAACCTCAAACACGCATCATCCCAAATTGCTTCTAGCATTTTCTCAAGTACAGATGCCAACCATTCCAAGCTATGTCCAGCGAGTGAGCTAACAACTGCCACAAGCTTCGGTTTTACACGATGCAAATGTGCATCAACCAATCTCTTTACCATACACACTACCGATACAGTAATATATCACAACACCCCAGAGAGTTCACACCATGAGCGAGTACGTGACGAAGGATGATATGATCGATGTCATCAATCAATTTCATAGGCAGACATCCCGACCCTCGGAGTTAGACTTTACTCCACCTTACCTGGTACACATTCAGAGTCAACCTTACCCGACATGGTTCGTAGAGTAGATGCCAGGGAACATATTGCCAGGTTCGTAGAGTCGATGTCTCCGTGGCTGGGATATGATGAAGTGAGCAACCACAACTTGTTGATGCGGGAATTCAATAAGACTTTGAAGGATAGTGCCTTCAGTTGGTACTACAATTTGGAGAAGGGGTCAGTCCATGATTGGGATGACCTGAAATTATAATTTTTAAAGAAAATTTTCTATATGCAAAAACAGGTAACCATTGTAGAGCTCATGCGATTCAAGCAGAAGCCGAATGAGGAGCTGTTAGATTACGTTGACAAGTTCAGGGCCCATGCACAGAAGTGCGCAGAGTCGATTGAAGAAAAGAACTTGGTCAGCATTTGCAACAATGGTGCCTTTGATGCCTTCAAGCCCCACCTCGTTACCAAGGCTTGTGATTCCTTCGCGACCCTCTCATCTTTTGCACAAGACTTGGGAGGAATCATGACACTGCCCACTAGCCATGCGACGATTACATGGAAGGGCAAGAGGATTAACAATCGTGGCTTTGGGCGACTCTCGGTCAAAAACCACAGGGAAGAAGGGAGAAGCATGAGAAAAATTTTGAACTAAGCAGCGGAAGGTCTGGAGACAAGTATGCAAGAAAGTCAGCCCCAAAGGCTATCACATGCAGTGAGAAAGCATTCATGGGTCTATACGAACAATGGATTGAACATATGGGGTGGTGAAACCCCCAAGGCCTAGATTTGTAGTGACGGAAGAGATGAAGAGAAGAGCGGACTTCTGTGTATACCACCAATACGTGGGACATTCTACTATGGACTGTTACAGCCTAAGGAGGATATACCATGAGAAGCTGGCAATTTGGGAGATTGAACTTGGAAAGGAAAGCAGCGTTCATGACAAGCCACTGCTAAACCGCAAGGGGAAAGAAACATGCAACACTGTTATCCACAATATAACCCTAGAAATAGAGATGATGATGGTAGAAAGGGAGGAATATGATCTAGGCCTGCAAGTGATGACGTTAATGAATGGGGCCAAGTTTAGAAATTTTTTCGATTAGATAGGATTGGCCAATGAAGAAAGGATAGAGGCCACCATGGCAATCATTAAAGCTGCTGAAATGTAGGAGACTTGCATGACCATAAGCAAAGGATTTATGAAGATAATAGAAGAAGAAGAAAATAAGATATCTTTCTCTAAAGCTGAAAGAGAGATAAGATACCCGCACAACAAAGTCATTGTCAGATGTGACACAAAGAATCAATGGCATAGAGGTGCGGAGGGCATTCATTGACAATGGAGCGCGTAGAATATTATGCCCTACACCGTGTTTAAGCGGTTAGAGCTGCGCAGAGAAGAAGAAGATTGTGAAGGAACAAACAAACATTACAGGTTCGCCAACTAGATCACAAGAACCCTGGGACACATCAAGGTGGACATGCAAGTTGGGAAGATTCGAGGGCCTGTAATATTCCATGTTCACTACTACAAAACAGTAAATAGATAACGCGTAAAAAATTTTATGGTTGCTATTCCAGAAACATCGTATTTAAGGGTGTTATCTATTTGACACCCTTTATACAACGTTTTTAAAACGTTGTAAGTTTGACACATTAGACAATGTTTTTTTCTAAAACACGTTGTAGATTTGTTTTCCAAAAATTATTAGATGCTTGAAAACGTTGTAGATGGTATGATTCCACAACATTTTTCGGCTAAAAATGTTGTAGTTTAATATATCAGACAACGTTTAAACACATTTACACAACGTTTAGAATGTGTCATCTATTTAGACAAATTTATATAACGTTTTTAAAACGTTGTAGTGTGACTTAAAAATGTTGTAATACATGCATATAACAACTATTTTTAAATATAGACCATAGAAAGCAACAACATACAATGTTTAAACTAGCTTTATACAACGTTTAGAAGGTGTCATTTATTTATACAACTATACAACGTTTTTAAAATGTTGTAGATTGACTTGAAAATGTTGTAGATTGACTTGAAAACGTTGTAGCTGTGCTGCATACACAACATTTTTAAAAAGAAAAAAAAGTTGTGGTTCACCTATATTATCAGTCACCTGCAATCTGCTAATGCCATGATATATAGCTAAAAATGTCTAAATTCTCATTTAAATTTAAAGCCAAAATGTATCAACCATTCAAAATACATCCCAATAATACCATTCGTTTACAGTTTCAAATTACTACATCCACAAAATATATACCAAACTATCTATATATACATCTCAAATTCACTTTTTAATATAAATTACTATTATATTGAATTATGAATTTGATTACATGCATCCACAAAATAAACCAAACTATCCATAAAATTAAGCTACTACCTAAGCATATGCAAAAAAGCCTAGGTTCTCCCAAAATACGTACATTCATCTAACTCCGTACATATCCACCGTTAACTCGAGGCTCTACATGTAGCTGCTCACATACGTTGCTTACTCATCCTGTACTTCGTCAATTTATTCTTATGTGTACGTTAATCCATTTGCCTTATCCCACTGAAATAAAAGAACAATAAATTTAGTTAGAAGTAGTACAACTTTAGATGCTGGCTTTGGATACTCCATATAACTTTGGAACAATTTTCTTGGCTAGTAATCTGAATTGATGTCTCAAGCATTGATTATGAAATAACATGAATTAAAGAATACAAGTGAAACTAAATTTCTTTCAAAGGCAATGAAGATGACAAATTGCAGTCCATTTTAGGTATGACAATAACTTACTGAAAAGAATGGGCATAATCATCCCCTCCGTACAAAACAACAGCAGAAGCAATAGCCAATCAGCAGCAGCAAGCAACAGTAGCAACAGCAGGCGACATCACGCCCATCAGTAACAACAATATAATAGAGGCAACACATCACAATATAATAGATCAGAATTAGCAACACAGCAAAGCAAAAGCAACACCGAAACTCACGAGGGGTAGGACCCAATGCATAAATAACCCCAACAACCACAAGCAACTCAGACACCCAAACACAAAACAAAATCAGCCCATTAGCATGCCCACTACAGCAGAAAGCAAAAATAACACAGCAGAATCCAAGACTGCCTCCCACACGGACAACATGTAAAGACCAATTTGTGACAACAACAACATGAACTCAAGAATAAACAACATAGACGAACAACCATCATAAAAACCCAAGAAACTAAAGTGCAAACATTTTGCCAATAACAGTTAAGATGCAGGCAAGCTGAAACCTCTTACCAATAGCCACCCATGACAAAGAGCAAAAGGCCCAAAGCAGCAGCAGGCAGCAGAAGACTTCACAATAATAAAAACCACAAGGGCATTCATTATTCAAAATAAAAACCATGAAACATAAACAGATTCTTTTGATAGCACGAGGCCTTATAGATGTACAGGAGCAACAAATGAAAAAATAATGGCTAAAAGCAACAGATACCAGTCAAAATAATGAATAATAGTCTACTACCACTGGGAGCCCCATACCGAGGAAGCCATGCAGGAACTTCTTGATTTGCTTCTTGCATAAGTTCAGATAATGACCGCGCCATTGAGGAATTATTCTCGTTGAAGAATGCAGTAGCAAGCCCTAATTTTCCAGCTCGTCCAGTTCATCCTATACGGTGCACATAATCATCAATGTCATTTGGAAGGTCAAAATTGACCACATGTGCAACATGAGGGATATCAAGACCACGTGCTGCAACATCTGTGGCAACCAAAATTGGAGTGTGACCACTTTTGAATGATCTCAAGGCTTGTTCTCTTTCCTGTAGGAAATACCAAAAAAATACCAAAATTTTGTCAGTGCATCTTGATCTGAGGCTACAACACATAGATTCTAAATAAATGGGCTCAAAATCGAAAAAAGGTAAAAACGAATATATGAGAAAGGAAAGAGAGGTGCCTATGAGCCTATGACCATTTAAGAAACAAGAGAAAAAGAAACCCAAACAAGGCCATAAGATAACACATCATACAGTAGGCATCTAATCCATATACATGTAACAAAAAACTACTAATTTCTGGAGATCAGAAGCAAATTATTTAGAGAGAAAAGCCAAATAATTTTTTTTGGATGATGTTACAAGCTTGATGTCTCAAGCATGAGAATGCCAGCTGCTCTCTACAAATGATCTATGAAGTTAGGTCTGTAACTAGTTAATCCTCCATCATATTGCATTTGCAGGACTGTCCTAGCAACAACCACTCTTTTAAATATTCAAATTGTAGCCTTTGCCATGTAATGTTTTCCAAATTATTCAGTGATTTTCTTGTGGCTGCTTGAAATTAATCATATTACTATATCTAAAGGACTAAAATATTCATCTGATTATAGTTCATCTTTATATGATTCCGGATCCCTCAAACTGACGTTTCATGTATGACAAATCTAACGTTTGCCACATATATTTGTATCAATAAAAGATTTTAGAGTCGCGGATAAAAAAGGGCTTGTTCATATAATTACATGCATAATGATGAAAGATGTCCTTATTTCTTAATGGCTTATAATGAAAATGCATTTAAAGAATCTCATTATTATACCTCTTTTTGCTCTAACTGTTTGTTTAATTCATGCAACTCTTTGTCCATGGAATCTTGTAAAAGAGTAACTCCTTTGCTGATTCTTCATCAATATCGCTAGAATCACCAGTATACATTGGCAATCAAACCCTCAAGGATATAGAGATGAACACTAAAGGATCTCTGAGTTTGGCTTAACCAAAACATAGGCATTGAATATTATAAGAAACCTTGCTTGAATAATAATAAGCTAAGGCTAAACTTGCTCAATAAAGTAAAGTAAGAAAAACTTGTACAACTATAATCAAGTTAGAGATAAGGAACATGCTCAATGAAAATAACAATTTGCTCAACGTAGAATTAAGGTTTAGAAACTTGCTCAAATAAAGTTTAGGGTTAGAAAACTTACGTAATTATATTCATAATAGGGTAAGAATACTTGCTCAACATAAGAGTAGGGTTCATAAAACTTGCCTCGTGCACAGATTACATGATTACTATTCACGTTCCGCAATTTAATCTGACATACCATTACATTCATAATACCAGTTAATTATAACATAACCTGTGACGCCCCAAAATAGGTATACATCACCCATCTTGAGTCGCCAAATACATGGTATAAAATTTAAATACAAACTTCTTTTTATCTGATGACGACAAAAGCGTGGTGAGAGTTTCAACACGGATAATGTCTCATAGAGAGTATCCAAACTCAAATAAAGTCCTCATTATAATTATTATCACACTATTTCACTGAATAGTGATGATTACTAATGCAAACATCCGGATAATCAATCCGTTCCCACGACTAGTCCCAAATTTATATTCTCATTTCAAGAGAACAATGAAAACAAAGGGTGAGCTCAACTAGCTCAAGTAAAAATATTATGAGTAAGATAATGTGAATAAATTATTGTTAGCCTTCAACAAAGTGTTAAAGCGATAAAATATAATAAACATCAAGTTTAAGCTGCAATGAAAACAAGCAATCCATTGTAAGAGTCAAGTAGAGCTTGATATCTACTATCTTCTATGATTTAAAAAGTTTATCATCAATTTTATCGCTGAGACTCAGCTTAATAAATAAACCACATCATCGAATCATCCCTGCACTATGGGCCAAGGATATTCATGTAATCATCAATGGTCATGTTTATACCGAATAATCCCTAGTCATAATCATATCAACAACTGTCCATCAATGCACTACATGCCAATGAAGATTTTTACCAAATCATTTGTAACATTATGGTCATGATTATACCAAATAATCCCTGGTCATAATCATACCAATCAATAGTACATCTATGCACGTAAGCTACATATGACTTTTATAACAATATAAGCATGAGGATGACAATGATATATGAATTCAATTAAAAGAAAACAAAGGATAAATTTTTAAAGATTTATAACTTAATTTATCCAGAATTCAATAATGTCCAAATTGTCAACATGATACTGCTTTGTGGACTAAAATTCAAGAATAATATTGTATCAAAAATGATTTGACAAAGAAAGAAATCAATCATGAATTTTTCTGAGTGAATAATTCCCCGAGTGAATAGCACCCCGCGAATAGTACCCC
Source organism: Panax quinquefolius (assembly GCA_020205615.1). Taxonomy (NCBI): domain Eukaryota; kingdom Viridiplantae; phylum Streptophyta; class Magnoliopsida; order Apiales; family Araliaceae; genus Panax; species Panax quinquefolius. Next base: position 34,806,678 of record CM035151.1, read on the forward strand.
GTTAATAGTACTTTGTGAATAGTACTCATGGATAATAATTTGTGAATAGTACCCGTGAATAGTACTTTATCATAAGACCCCAACTTATTATGAATAAAATTGAATTTCCTCTATTTATTATCTTAAAGAATTAATTTGATATAATGCTTTGGTTATGGGGGAAATGTGCAAATTTTACAAAATAAGCAAGTGGTTATAAAATAATCACTATTATCGGGGAATATTCGTTGGGTCGTGGAATATTCTTTTTGTCGGGAATATCCGTACGACGGCGCAGTCATTTGTGGGCCCCATAATAGAATAACGGTCGGATGAAGAAAAAGACAAATTTGAGTTTTTATAAATAACGACGTAATTGTTATCGTTAACACTGTTAGATTACGGTTTGGTTAAAATACAAGATGTCGTGTGGTTACACAAGAGTATTACTACACATAAGACTACCATATTGCATAAAGTATTTTTGAATTCGATTCTTACGTAAGAAGGCACTACTCGATAATTATTACGGTAATTATTATTCAATATTTTATTTTATTGATTCAATAATTGTTTGCGTTGATATTTTATATTATTGTTGTTTAAATAATTCTCCTTTACAGTATTTCCCATTATCGATCAATAATTTATATTATTTGAATAATATTATTAGATAAGATTATTAGCGATGTCTAGAAAGTTACATCGATGAGAGGTTTGGTCACCTAATTGCGTGCTAGTAAGGAGAAATCCTTATCGAAAAGCCCCCTCTTTCCTGAAAACTGCCTGGTTATCATTATTGTGATTCTGTAATATTATTTGTGAATAATTATTTATTGATTTATATGATAAGGAAATAATTATTTTTATGTGGATATAATTGAAGGAATTCTGCAAGAATTATTTCTTTGAAAGTTGACAATTATTTTCTCCGATAAAATGTTCTTTCATATATATATATATATATATATATATATATATATATATATATATATATGGATATGTGGATAAGGGACAGAGGTAATCAAAATGATTTTGGAATGCTAGCTTGGTGGGTGGAAGAAATTCTTGCATGTATACTTTGTTTTTTGTGGATGGCTACTTATTTCTCCTGCAAATTAAGAGATGCTTCTAACTTTTGTGGGCCATAAAGTTTGAAAATAAGGAATTTGGCTGAGAAGAAATGGAATGAGTTAAGCAATAAAAGATTCCTTTGTTTTCAAAGCTGGTTGTTATTGTTTTTTTCTTCCTGCAAAACTTGATTTTTCTAAGTGGGTTGGTGGATACTTACAAGTTGCCAAATTGTGGGCCCAACTATTGAAGAAAATTGAAGAGTTAGGCAAAAGAAAGGGAGAGGTTAGGCAGGTGGGCGGAGAAAAATTAGACAGCCTCGTTTAATTTTTCCTCCGTCCTGCACTATAAATAGAGGGGTAACCCTCCTTCCTCAATCACGCCTTCATAATCAGAAATTCTTATTCTAAAGTATTATGAGTATTTTTCTTGAGTATAAGAATACTTTGAGCGTAGTTTTTCCGCAAGATTTTCTCAAAATAATATCCGATATTCCAGTCAAATTCAACTTCTACTAAGGTAAAGGATATTATTTTATTGCAATACTCGTGAGAAATATTATTTTCTTTGATACTCCATATTACGTAAGAGATATTATTTCATCTCGTATTCTTAAATTTGAACTTACTATGGTAAGTATTGTTTCTATAATTCCTGAAATGATTAGAAATTTCGTTTCATCTAATATCATTTCATAGGATTATTGGTCTGAATTTTTTATCAAATTTGAAACTTTTCATGGTCGGGAGTCTTTGTTCACAGCATCTTTGACATGACGCAGTGCGATTCTTATCGCATTCATTCACAGTCTTGTTCATCGATTCTTGCATTCACTGAGTCTTATTCACAAAAGAAATAAAATTATATTTTTTTTCCTTCCAAGTTATCTGTTGTGATCCTTATTCTTGAAATTTAATCCATGTTTTGATCTTCATTATTGAATTTTACTCCATTATAGTTTATTATGGAGTATTATTGAACTTGGATAAACTGAAATATGAATCCCTAATATTTGTCCTTCTGTCTCACTGGATTCGTTTTCTTTAAAATATTTTTTATCATCCTCAGTCTTAAATGATGATGTTACTGAATATCTTTAGCCTGTAGTGCAAAGATGAATGATTAACCGATGAATATCTTTGGCTCAGTAGTGCAAAGATGATGGCATGGTATTGAGATGAACATAATGGGTGGTGATATAAAATGAATATCTTTGGCATGTAGTGCAAAGATGAATATTTGATTAAAGATGTATATTGATTGTTATTCTGAGGATAAAATATTGATGATGGATTTTTAAATATTAGAAGATAGTAGAATTCATTCTCTACGTGACTCTTCTAATGGATTGTTATTTCATTGCATTTGTTAATCTAAAACTTGTTGCTCATTATATTTTATCGATTTTTCCTCGTTGAAGACTAATGATAATTTGTTGTATATTATCTTAGTCATAATATTCTTTCTTGGGCTAGTTGAGCTCACCTTTTTCCTTGTTGTTCCATTTTTCTTCTCGAAGGCGAGAATATAGCGAGGAACCGATCGGGGTAGAGAGTGATGGTTCTAGAAAGTTGTTTTAGCAGTCCTCACTATTTTTGTAAAATAGTGTATGAATAATTGTAATGAGGACTCCTTTTGAGTTTGTATACTCTCTATTAGACTATATTTGTATTAAAACTCACAGTATATGCGTTGTCGTATTTTGCACGACAATTGTATTATTGAAGTTGTATTTGTTTCTGTACCATGTATTTGGCGACTCAAAATGGGTGATGTATACCTATTTTGGGGGCGTCACAGTTAGTATCAGAGCTTAGGGATATAGTCTCTGACGGAGATCGAGGAATAGAACTAGGAGGAGAGATGAGTAAATCTTTCGCTAGTATGTCCTACCTAAGCTTATTTATTAGTCGGTCATAATATAGGGATATTATGTGATATGTTAATTTGTTTAATTAACCCTTGTTTTATAACAGTATTTAAGAATGGCTTCTGAGAACGTTAACAATGGAGTGTATGAGACTGTGGAACAACCTTTAGTCACAAACTAGGAGAACGTACAACAAGAAGGCAATATTCCTCCTGTAAACAACACTACTTGAAGCAAGCGATGAATGATGGAATGTTTAAGAGCTTTTTGCAGTTCATGCAAAATCAGACGAGGGAGACTCGTGCACATAATACGGGTGGAAATGATAGGAATGCGCTGACATTATCACGACCAAGCGGTTCAAAGAGTTGGGACCACGAATTTATTGGAAAGCTTCGGATCCGTCAAGGCGGAAATGTGGGTCAAGCAAATTACCAAGATATTCGATGTCTTGGGATGCGCGGAAAACAGAAGGTTCCATTCGCCACCTTTATGTTCCATGGTGAGCGATTCTTGGTGAAAATCGTGAAGCGTACCCGATTACCGCCGCAATCAACATGTCTTGGGAAGCGTTTAAAAAAGCGTTCAATGACAAGTACTTTCACGAAAGTATTCGTAATATGAAGGAGGTGGAGTTTATCGACCGAACAAAACAACATGATGAGTGTCGGTCTGGCGAAGTTTGCAGAGAGTTATCCGTGTTCGAAAATATCTTTCTCTAATAAATTTTCTTTATATTCGGATGTTGTAAATGAGGCTCAATTATTAGAGCGAGATAATGAGTATGTGCAACCGAGGGACCACAACCAGAGTCATACCGGTGGCGGTAGCCATCGGAGCAATGAAAACCAGCAGGGAGGAAAACATTCAGACAAAAGCGGTAACCACTCTAGTGGTAATCGTGGCCGTGATAATAGAAGAAGCGAGTCAGAAGGAGATTTCAAGAAGAGAATGTACAACAATGATAACGTGAAGACGTCAGCACAAACATCAACTATTTTTAGGGGAGGAGAGTGAGCACCGATCGTTTGTTACAAATGCGGGAAAGAGGGACACATCAGCCCAAATTGCCCACAACAATCCAAGGTGTGTTATAACTGTGGAAAGGAAGGTCATATAGCTAGAGATTGTCTAGTTGCGAAACCAAGTTCAACTGGGGATGATGACTCAAAGGTCACATCCGGACAAGTCAAAGTCGGTGGTTCTGGAAAGGCGTTTGTCGTGTATCGCACAAAACGCGAGGAACCCAAACGAAGGTGATCACGGGTAAGCTAATCATAAACTCTTGCGAAGTTTATACCTTATTGAATCTAGGTTCTACCCATTTTTATCTCTTACGCTTGTGCTCAACGTTTAAACTTAACTCAGGAGAAATTAGACTTTGATTTATCGGTGGAGACTCTAGTTAGGAGAAACTTTCATTCACGACCCATTGTTTATAAATCTTGCTTAATCCAAGTTAGCACCATCACATTACCGTGGATCTTATCTCTTTAAAGATACTTGCTTTTGATGTGATTTTAGGGATTGATTGGTTAACCACTCATCACGCTAAAATTGATTGTTTTAAATAAGGTTGTTAGTTTTCATATTCTAACCAACCTATTATGTGAATCTAAACAACCAAACCATTAAAGTCGATCACTGTCATATCGAGCCATAAAGCTATTCGTTTATTGAAAAAGGATGTCAAGCTTTCTTAGCCCATGTCGCAGACTTGAACAAAAACAAGTCAGATTTAAATAAAATTTCTGTTGTTAGTGAATTTCTTGATGTATTTCTGAAGAACTTCGATGCCTACCCCGTAACGTGATGTTGAATTCTTTATTGACCTTGAACCAGGTACAAAATCCATTTCTAAAATCCCATATCGAATGGCTCTATCAAACTTCGTGGAGTTAAAAGTCCAACTCTGAGAATTGTTAGACATCGGTTTCATTCGTCTAGTACATCTCTTCGGGGTGCTCTGTTTTATTCAGTAAAGAAGAAAGAGCGGGAGTATCGCGACTTTAATGTTGACTCTGAGAATTGAACCATGTCACCATCAAGAATAGTATCCGCTACATCGCATTGATGACTTGTTTGACCCGATTACAAGGAGCACAATTCTTTTCAAAGATCGACCTTCATTCGGATATCATCGGTGAAGATTAAAATTGTGGATATTCCAAAGCGCCTTCGAACTCGGTATGGGCATTATGAATTCTTAGTCATATCTTTTGGATTGACTAATGCTCCTGTTGCTTTCATGGATATGATGAACAGAGTATTCAAGGAATATTTGGATTAGTTCGTTGTTTTTATTGATGACATCCTCATCTATTCCAAAAGCCATGAAGATCAAGAGCACCATTTGAAGCTGATACTTGAAAGGCTTCGTGAAAACAAATTATATGCCAAGTGAAGAAATGCGAGTTACGGCGAGGAAGTAGCATTCCTTGGGCGCGTGGTGTCAAAACATGGAGTATCTGTTGACCGTGAAGATTGAAGCAATACAAAGTTGGGAGCAATGAAGAAGTCGGTGGCCAAGTCGCGTAGCTTTCGAAAGCTTAAATTTGGTTATTATCGGAGATTCGTGGAAGGATTTTCTCGAATCGCTACTCCGTTAACTCAGTTGACTCGAAAGGATACAAAATTTGTATGGAGCGAGGAATGCGAGAAGAGTTTCCAAGAGTTCAAGAGGAGACTCATTTCGACACCTGTTACAGCAATACCATCCGGATCGGATGGATTTGTTATATCAACGATGCTTCAGTGCAAAGGGTTAGGATGTGTTCTCATCTGCAACATGGGAAAGTCATAGCATATGCCTCACGACAACTCAAAGAATATGAGAGGAATTATCCTACTCATGATCTAGAGTTAACAAGTGATCGTTCGCGTTGAAAATCTGGAACACTACCGTATGGGCGGAAAATGGAGATCTATACGGATCATAAAAGCCTCAAATACTTCTTCACCCAAAAGGAACTCGACATGCGCAAGCAACGACGTTGGCTCGAGTTTGTTGAAAGATTACGATCATACCATTCAATACCATCCCGAAAAAACAAAGCGTGAAGTGGTGACGCATTGAGTATAAGATCGTATGCGGGTACGAGTGCGATGTTTTTAACACAAAGACCCATTTTATACGATTTACAAAGGATGGAGATTGAGTTAAAGACTCCAGGGACCCACATGATGATGACGAATATACGAGTAGAACCGACCTGGGGCTAATGCGTATGAAGAAGAAAGTGCTCAAGCTGCTCAAAGTAGAATATACAAGTAGAACCCAAAGTTAAAGCTGCTCAAGCTACGGACCTAGGGCTAATGCGTATGAAGAAGAAAGTGCAAGAAGGTGTTATTACAGAAGCAAAAATCGATGAAGAAAGAATACTTCGAGTCAACTCCAGACTTTGCGTTCCTAACGATTCTGACTTGAAGCATAGAATCATGATGGAGGCACACAACACAGCATTTGTAATCCATCCTAGGAGTACCAAAATGTATCATGATATTCGACACACATTTTGGTGGAACAATATGAAGAAAGAGATCGCGGAGTTTATCTCGAGGTGTTTAACTTGTCGGCGAGTAAAGGCGGAACATCAAGTGCCAAAAGGTCCATCAGAACCGCTTGAGATTCGAGAATGGAAGTGGGAACACATTACTATGGATTTTCGTTACTGGGTCTTCCCAAAGTTTCTCAAGGCGTAGATGCGATTTGGGTTATTGTTGATAGATTAACCAAGTTCGCGCTCATTTCTTGCCTATCGTGAGACTTATTCCCTTGAACGTCTTGCTTTCGTATATGCGTGAATGAGATTGTGAGATTGCATGGCATGCCGGTATCCATAATTTGGAACGTGACCCAAGATTCACTTCACGATTTTGGGTTAGCTTGCGAAAGCTATGGGCGCGGATTTATGATTATTTCAGATACCATCCTCAAAGCGGACCGGATGATCGAGAGAACTATTCAAACTCTTGAAGATCTATTAAGACTTTGTGTCTTAGATTTCAAAGGAAGTTGGGATAAGTACTTGCCACTGGTGAAATTCTCCTACAACAACAGTTATCAAGCAAGTATAGGCATGGTTCCATTCGAGGCGTTGTATGGACGAAAGTGTCGTTCTCCAGTATGTTGGGACGAGGTGGAAGAAGCAACATTGTTGGGACCAAAATTAGTACGCATGACTACAGAAAAGATTCAAATAATTCGACAACGTATAAAGACCTCACAAGATCGACAAAAGAGTTATGTTGATCTTCATCGAAAGGACGTTGAATTTAATATTGGAGATCATGTATTGTTACGTATTGCTCCATGGAAGGGAGTTACAAGATTTGAGAAGAGAGGAAAGCTCAATCCACAATTTGTTGGTCCATTTGAGATTCTTGACCGAATAGGAAATGTGGCCTATAAACTCGCGTTACCTCCAAGTATGTCTCGTGTTAATAATGTTTTTCACATATCTATGCTTCGTAAATATGTGAAAGACCCGAACCATATTATTGCGTTAGAACCAGACGAGATAGCTGAAGATTTAACGTACGAAGAGATACATGTAAAGATATTGGATAAGAAAGAGCATGTCCTACGCACCAAGGTTATACCACAAGTTAAGATTTTGTGGAGGAACCATGTTATTGAAGAAATGACCTGGGAGTTGGAATCGAAAATGAAAGTGAGGTACCCTTACATGTTTGACATTCCAGGTACGTACGTCAATTTCGAGGATGAAATTTCATAAGGAGGGGAGGTTGTAAGACCCCAACTTATTATAAATAAAATTGAATTTCTTCTATTTATTATCTTAAGGAATTAATTTGATATAATGCTTTGGTTATGGGAGAAATGTGCAAATTTTGCAAAATAAGCAAGTGATTATAAAATAATCATTATTGTCGGGGAATATTCGTTTGGCCGTGAAATATTCTTTTTGTCGGGAATATCCATACGACGACGCAGTCATTTGTGGGCCCCATAACAGAATAACGGTCGGATGAAGAAAAACGACAAATTTGAATTTTTATAAATAACGACGTAATTGTTATTGTTAACACTGTTAGATTACCCGGTGGTTAAAATCTGATAATACTGCGTGGTTGTTTGACAAGAGTACACGTTATTGCGATATATTTTTGAATTATTGATTCTTACGTGAAAGGCACTACTCGATAATTGTTACAATAATTCTTTGTTCAATATTTTATTTTATTGATTCGATAATCATCGCGTTGATATTTTATATTATTGTTGTTTTAATAATTCTCAACTCGCACGATATTTCCCATTATCGGATCAATAATTCATATTATTTGAATAATATTATTAGATAACATTATTGTGATGTCTAGAAAGTTACATCGAGGAGAGGTTTGGTCACCTAATTGCACTCCGATAAGGAAAATCCTTATCGAAAAAGCCCCCCTCTTTCTTGAGAAGAACCGGTTGTCATTATTGTGATTCTGTAATATTATTTGTGAATAATTATTTATTGATTTATATGATAAGTATGTTCGTGCGTGTAGCAAAAGTCAGAAACATACTTGATGATTCTGCTGGAAAGGAAATTGCTGATTGCGATAAAGTCAGAAACATACTTAATTTTGGGAAGTTTGATTCCTAAAACTTTTAATAACTTAACAAGTCAACAATAAAAAATTAAGTTTCCAATTTATAAGTGGACAAAACCTCTCTTTTGATTATTTGTACCTACATGTACTCCTGAACTTTTAAATTACGATAGAATAGAAGAATACTTGAGAAACACATTTAAATAGGCAAATATTACCACTTTACCTATACCAGCACCAAGCTCTACAGTAACAATTCCATCAAAATTTGATGATGTAAACATTTTATGCAACACAAAATCAGCTAGTACCAGTTCTGCTCTCCACACCTGATAAGGGAATAAGATTTAGGACAAAAACAACCAATATAACAATTCTTTGAGTTGATACGAGGATGGCGTGATGGATTTTGAGATAATAAATTGCAAAAATAGGATTGATGAAGCAAAACCCAGAGTAGAGAAACTTTTAGGATTCGAAAGCATCAAATAAAACAAATTACTTGGCAAAAAAAATATCACCTGTAAACCAACACATGGAATGGATGAAGTGATAGTATCTTTGAATAGTCATGGATAAATTGTACTCGGTGTCTTCTTGACGTAGAGAATATGGTTCATTAGAGTGTTTTATGAGAAGAACAAATATGCATAATGCATACTGATATAAAAGTATTATCACTTCAAATGAAGTGGATTGAGATTTGATTAAAAAATCTCCTTGATAAGTTCAAAGTCCCATACATAAAAAATTAAACCCTGTACCGAAGACGAATATAGGAACTGGATATAGGAATGAAACAGTTTACTATAATAAAGCAACTTTGAAACCCAAAACTGAACTTGAAGAAGCACCAAATCTATTTACCCTCATCAGTACTCAACTAATTACTCCTGCCAAACACATACCCAAAAATTTAGCTGAGGGAAAGCTCAAATGCGATTGTGTTTATCTTTTCACAATAAGACTGCAAATAACTTTTCTAATCTGCAAATCTTATAATAATGTTATGATAAATGATATTTAACTCATTTTGTTCTTCATTTCTCTTTTTCTTTATAAATTTGAAAGTAGTTGACAATAGATGTAAATTTTATCTAACAAAATCTAACGCCAAGCATCGATTGTGATCTTATAATTCAAATTACAAGACAAACACGGCTTTGAAATCACTTGCGTATTACTTGAAGTACAACTAATGTGGTTGATGCCCGCTTGATGACACTTTAGTCTACAATGGTTCTGAGAATCACATGAGAATCGGTAAATAGATTTAAATTCTTTCTTACGGTAGGTAAAATAGTTATATTACAAAAATGAAAGGTGTATTTGGTTATTGGCGACACCATTTGACATAAGATAAATGTACTATAGAATGAATAGTTCAACCCTTTCCCGGATCTAAACTAAATATAAGTTGCATTATAACTATTTCAGTTTCGATGTTCAACCCAAACAATTACATTATCACCACTCATTCAAATACCACACCATGTTACAAGAGAAACACCAAAAATCAATTTTAATAAGATGAAGAATAAGAAAAGATAAAACTGGTGAACTTAAATTAAGATATAGATTAATTAATGACAGACAAAAATATAGCTATTAGTAAATACCTCAATTGATTCATAGAACCAAAAATAGTCGTCATATGCTATGCTGACGGTACCCCACCGTAGCCGATAGTGTCGCGGTCATATATGTGTTAGTGATTTACATGTGTTAGTGAATATGTGTTAGTGATATACAAAGGGGTTTGAAACTGCATACCTCAAACATTTCTATGAAAAATATTCGATCATAGGATGCTTCAACGTGCTAATATCTGTAACAATGACCTCCACATTTTGGAGCTAAAGAACCCTATTGAGAAAGAAAGAGGAAATTCTTAAGGTCCTCTAATATACCAGTGCTTTTTCACAACAAAACATTACCTCTACAGATAAAAGCAAAGAGATGCACCAAAACATGTACAGTTTCAGGAAAAGTTGCGAGAGATCATGTCTGAATGTTCACTCTACTACATAAGGTAATTATCAAGTCACATACCGGCATTGTTCCTCAATAAATGTTTTCTGGGTTGTTGAAATGCAAATCCCAGTTATCTTGCATTTGTTATACTTCTGTGCTATATATGTATATGGATAAAGATCCCCAGCCACATCCAACATCAAGAACAGTATGACCATCTTCTAATTGTGATCTATCACAGTACATTTCCAACATTGCTTTCTCAACGTCATCTAAGGTGCTCGACTTATCAGGGAAGTAGCAACAACTGCATAATTCACGTACAAAACTAAGTATTAATGCTAGAGATCAACAAATTTTGATACTCAATTGTACAAACATTCCATGTCACTCTTTGCTTCTAGTATTTAGTTTTACTGAAGTCATCCTTGACATTCTGTTTTTACTCCTTAAAACTAACAATAATATGATAGCCACTCAATTCATTTAAATAAGTCTTAAACCCCAATACGTTGTTATTGGTTTTCCTTTTTTCAAGATCAGTTTGATAATGTAATAATTAAATATAAAATCACTGTGTTAGTCCCCAGACAAATTTCTTCAATTCTCTATTTGAGCTCCTATGGCAGGCACTTTAGTTTGCGTCCAATTGCAGGTGCACGTTTCTCACCATGTCATGTTATAATATTATAGAATTCATTTACCTGTATTTGAGATTCTTCCCAAGCACAAGCTTGAAGAAAGAGGTTGGCAACTCATAATGTTGATATTTTGGCTCCTTAGTCTTGATGGCTATAGACATTTCTCTCAGATCTGCAAGAGAGAACCAATTAATCCACACACATCTAGACAAATAAAGCATATATACACATGTTGTTTTTTAATCTCCTGATTAACTCTCTCTAACCATTTCCCAGCATCTGGCAGCCGAAATGTGAACGAATACTTCACTTAAAAAAATTCTCCACAAAAACCTTAAGTTGTCAAAAGAATGAACAATAATATCAGCTGTAAGAGTGAAAGAGCTAAATGAAATGAAAACATCAAGCTATGTGCATCTCACAACAAAAAATTTCTTTCGGTTTAAAGTTTCTCTAAACCCATACATTCACTACATAGTGGAGCCACATTGTCACACATTTGACATTACCACAATGCTAAAAATTGTGTTAATGGATAAATGTTTGCTCAAGTACCCCCACCAACTACTGGCTCCATGCGAGTCCAAATCAATTGAAGAAAAAGAACAACCTAAATAAGACGAATAAAAAAATTGTTGAAGAAACCATTTTATTTTGCCCATAATTTAAACTTTGGTGACCTACCTCGTGTCCAGGTTTTCTATGGTCTAGACAAGTCAAATTCTATAAGCTAGATACTAAACAATTTTGTGCTCATTTATGTATATGCAGTAAAAAATAATGTTCCTGATACCACAATACGTAAAACTAAAAACAAATAAAAATAGTTTGCAATATATTTTATTATCTGTTTTAACCACCTAGCATATAAGCTGCTTGCAATTTATCGGTACACAAACTAATATTTAGTTAAAAGGGAAGCCATTCCCTAAACAGGCGCATTGACATTTGATAGGATCAAGTACCAAGTACATCTAACAATAACAATAACAATAACAATGTTTGTAAGATCAAAAATTAAGTTTAGCAATTGAAAGATCCAGTTACCATAAACAAAGGTCGATCCTATCCAGTTACCATAAAAAGCATATGTAAAACAATAGAAAGGGCCTGTCTTTCCTGAGAATCAATCCTCTTTATACATCGGCTGTGATTTCTGATACCAATATTACAAATATAGTACCAAGGGGGACAACTTCCCCAATCACAACAGTTCTCATTTTATGCCACCAATAAATTCCTCATCACATATATGATTTTCATTCTGCAAATTGGTGAAACACACATCCAAACTTCCCAGAGAATAGTAGTTTTTTAAGTGCTATATGTTTGTTGTAGTGCTTCAATTAACTAGAAAATGCATAATGGTACAAATGAAATTTACAGATAAATGAATACAAAGTCACATACATAAGGTATAAATTTTAAGAAACGTTTAGGCATATTGGAACTTTTTGTGGATCCATCAAAGTACAAACACAATCCTAAAACATCCAAACCAGGAAAATGCTACATGAAAGTAAAATCTGAATAACCTGGGGTCAACGAAGAATATAATCCAAGGTTTTTTTACATCAATTTGTTTGTACAATTATTTTCAGTTTAACTTCTATCAAAACAACTGTATAGTATTATTAAATTAACCATAAAACCCTATCAATTTAACAACTAACAAGACAAGACGACTTAATTGGGCCGACGAATCCAAAAAACAAACAGAAAAGAGAGAAAATAAATTCAATGAAAAATTGAAGCTCTTGGAAAACATAAAATTGACAAAAGGGGCAAATTTAATTCTTTGACGAACAAAAAAAAATTCAGAATGAAAAGAAACACTCTGCATTAATTCTTTGCAGGTTCAGAGCAAAGTAACCCTTTTTTGCTTCCAATATGTAAATAGATATAAATAATATTTGATTTCAAATGTATCGGGGGAGAGAGAACCTACAAACACCATCGAGGAGTTCTTGAGGAGGGAGCTAATCGTTCTTCAATGGAGCGCATGGAAGATGGTTAGAGCCCTCTGTTCACCGTTCAATTCTAGGGCTTGAAGCTGAAGCCAAAGAGGGGAAAGAATGAGCTAAGCTAAGATACAGATTTCGGTAGAAGACCTCGGGAGAATTTTCAATCGCCTACAAAAATAAATACAAAACAATAAAATAATTGCGCCCGATAAAACCCACAAATTATAGTACTAAAATAAAATTACTTCTAACAAAATAGTGACTAGTTATCTCTCTCTCGTAAAAAAAACCCTTTTTATTAATGGCATATTGTGAAGAAAAATATTTCATTAATACTAAATTTATCTTCACAAATTTTAATAAAAAAGCATTAGATATTATTTACTATTTCAATTTTGCGAAAGAAAAAATTATTTGGAAAGGATATTTTTTTATAATAATAACTTTTCGTTACTAATTTTTTTCTCTCAATATTATCTCCCTAAATTGTTTTAATATGAAAGAATTAATTTCTTCGCAAATTTTCCTTCACAATAACCTTAGTGAATTTTGCAAAGGAAAAAATATAATTTGTGAAGGACATTTCTTTCACTAATAACTATATTGTCACTATAATTTTTTCCTTCACTGCAAATTCGCTAGTAAACTACTCATGTGAGGGAATGAATTTCTTCACAAAATTTCCTTCACTACATCCCAAATTTCTTGTAGTGGTTGGAATCTCTTTTTTTTTTAATTTATTTGATCTCTTGTTCTTAATTACAAACATCAATATTTTTTTATGTTTATTCTTTGCCATCGGCGTTGGAAATGAAAGAGTATATAAGACTTCAGCTATAAAAAATAAAAATAAAAAATCTAACGTCAATTAAAGTGATGTTGCATCTTAATCTTCTTTTATATAAATTTATTTTTTTAAAAAAATAAAATAAAATAGGGATAAAATTGATATTACATTAATATGGGTCAAACTAACTTATTAGGAATGACTTATAAGTCATTTTAAATAACTTTATTGTGTTTTAGTTCATAAAACATAATAAATTTTTCTTCATCTTTTATGTTTTCTCTTAGAACTGATAGTATTATAATTTAATTTTATAATATATTTGGAAAAAAGGTAAAAGGAGAACTAAGAATAGTTAGGGGTATACCACTACTATTCTTCTTTTTATGTTTTATTTTTGGACTTAAAAATATGTTCATGATTTAAGTTCAAAACCTAGTTATGATATTTTGTTTCTCTATGAATATATATATATATATATATATATAAATTTATCTCTAAATATTCATATAAATATTTATAAACAAATATTCATATAAATATATCTTTAAATTTTATAAATTTATAAATATTTCATCTAAAATTTACTTTAATGTTGAGATTTGTTTAGTTAACTAATAAATTAGAATGACTCAGTGGTAGCTTAATGGCCCAATAACCCATAGGTCTTAGGTTTGAAACCTATCTGTGATATTTTTGCTTCTTATGTTATATTTTTTATGTATTAGATAAATTCTATTACCATCTATATATATACTCAACTTAAATCTCCACATTAAACTAAATATATATAAAATAACTATGAATATTTATATAACCTAACTATGAATATTTTAATATATATATATATATAAATTTATCTCTAAATATTCATATAAATATTTATAAACAAATATTCATATAAATTTATCTTTAAAATTTATAAACAAATATTTATTTGAAAAGAATACGTATGTATATATATACACACAAATACGTACATATCATATATGGACGGGCTGACATGACGAATATTGAACTTTATCCCAAAAAAATATGTTGATGCACAAATTTGAACTCAAGACCTCCAGTTTGGAATATTGATCCAATTACCACCCAAGCACATGGGCCTAATTGTGTACTATTATTATTATTATTACTGTTCTTTTTATTATTATTAGTACTATTGTGACGCCCCCAAAATTAGGTATACATCACCCATCTTGGGTCGCCAGATACATGATACAGAATTCAAATACAACTTACTAATACAACTGTAAGGTATAATACGACAAAACATAAACCTGTGAGTTTGAATACAAATATTGTCTCTACTAGAGATTATACAAACTCAAAAGGAGTCCTCATTACAATTATTATCATACTACTATTTCACGAGAATAGTGAGGACTACTAATGCTATCCTACGGACCATCACTCCGTTCCCGACTTCGTCCAAACTATATTCTCATTTCTGAAGAGAACGGTGAAAAAGAAAGGGTGAGCTCAACTAGCCCAAGAAGAAATATTATGACTAAGACAATGCAAAATAAATTATCATTAGTTTCCAACAATGTTAAACTGATAAAATATAATAGACATCAAGTTTAAGCTTGTTGAACAAGCGATCCATTAAAAGAGTCAAGTAGAAAATAAAATCTACTATCTTTTATGATTAAAAAGGTTTTTCATCATTGTTATCATTTGAGACTCGACTTGATAAATATTCAACATCATCGAATCACTTACGCACTACGGCCAAGGATATTCTTTAGTATCACGACCACAATTATCCATGCACTACGGGCCAAGAATATTTGGGTATTCATTAATGATCATGATCATGCCAACAACTATCCATCAATGTACTACGTGCCAATGATGATTTTTTTTCCACATCATTTGAACATTACGGTCATGATTACACCGAATAATCCCTGGTCATAATCATTCCAAGTCCATCTATGCACTTCTGAATACAGATGACTTTCAACATAATATAAACATGAGGATGATGACAATGATATAAGAATTCAATAAAACAAGTTCAAGAATTAATTTGTCTAAGAACTACTAATGTCCCAATTGTCAATATGATATTGCTTTGTAGAAGTAAAATTCAAGAATGATCGGAAGAATATTTCCATGAAAAGATCTTTGGATGAAGCTTGAAATATTAAGGATATTCTACTAATTTCATGGAGTATAGAAGTCAAAACTTTAACCAACCGAGTATAATAAAGAATAGAATAACAAAAGAAATCACCATGCATGCGGTGCTTGATGCATAAAGAGTTATTCAACGAGAATACTAAATAACGGAACCGTGTCAACGAAATTGCACGCAAGCGGGATGTTCCAACGAGAATAATAAAGAATGGAATAACAAACAGAAATCACCGTGCATGCGGTGCTTGACAAACAAAGTTATTCAATGTAATACTAATAAGGGCGGAATCGGTCCCACAAAACACATGAGATAGGATATTCAGCAGAATAGTAATAAAGCGGAACGGTTAGGTGTAAAACGCATTGCGCGAGGATATTCCAACAGAATAGTAAAGACGAAATAATAGAAGAAT
The DNA here is from genome assembly GCA_020205615.1 of Panax quinquefolius. Taxonomy (NCBI): domain Eukaryota; kingdom Viridiplantae; phylum Streptophyta; class Magnoliopsida; order Apiales; family Araliaceae; genus Panax; species Panax quinquefolius. The sequence continues at coordinate 34,823,090 of CM035151.1, forward strand.
GTCACCAAGTATAGGGTAGACCGCGTATATAAGTTATTCCAATAGAATAATAAGCAATGGAATAACAACAGTTCTCTTCATGAATAAGAAAGAATAACACCCCTTACCGTATAAAGAAGAACTAATTAAAGATGTAGTGAAGTAGCAAAATACTTTTCTTCTTTCTCTCTATAGTTTCTCTCTCTAGAGTTTTAATGAATTGGTAAGAAATAATGAAGGAATGAGCTTTTATTTATAGAAGAATGGAATGCATAGTAACTAACCCATGAACGGTCCAGATTGATTTACTTTAATCGGACGGTCCATAATTAAACCAAAATCTTTTATATAAAATATAATATATTATATATATATTATATATATAACATCAGTTCACTGGTGCACCGAATGATAATTTGACGGACGAAATTATAGAAGCCACGGATGCAATCGTTGCTTAATTCACGGAGAAAAACTTTGAGACTTACAGATGCTTAAATTCAAACCATCATCCAATAAAAACAAAGCAACAAAAATAAAATATACTATATATATATATAAACACATGGTGCATACATATATTATATACACCACTTGGATTTTTTTTTCTTCCCCCCGTATTCCACATCAACTCCCCACCTTCTTACCACTTTTCAAACATAATATATATATATATATATAATACTAACACTCAATCCACCAATTCCACTTTTCCACCAAAAATCTACTTTTCCACCATTTTCCACTCACACACACACAATATTATATATATATATATATTCTATCCACCACACACATTACAAACTTATATATATAAATACCCTCAATATTTTAACAATATTTATCATCATTATTATAATTCACAATATTAATCGACCGAAGTGGTTCCTGTGAGGAAAGAGGGGCTTTCAATAAGGATTTCTCCCTATTGGCGCATGCAATTAGGTGACAAAACTCTCCTCGATGTAACTTTACAGACATCGTTAATATTGCAAATAATAATATTAATAACTTTGTCGTCTCAATTAATGATTTTAACAATATATAAAATATCGACAATAATTGAATCAAATAACGTGAGATCTTATGCAACAATTACTATAGAATAATTGAACAAGAGTGAATGACTTCTCACGTAAGCATCAATAATCAAAACCATGTGCTACTTATGCAACCCGCAGTACATCAGTACTTTTACTACAAGAAAGTAGTTCAACAAGATCAACGGTAAAACTTTCGCCATTATTTTTATAAAAATACTTTTGTCGTTTTCTTAATCGACAATAATTACATTGTAGGGTCCACCAATGATTCTTGTAGTTGCATTGAATATTCCCGCTAAAAGCGAATATTCCAAGCCAATCGAATATAATATAACAACTTGCATACTTTGCAAAATTTATAAATACTACCCACAACTATAACATTATATTAAATTTATTCCATAATATTCAAAAATGATAAATATAGAAAATTCATCTTTATTCAAAAGTTGGGGTCTTACAACCTCCCTTCTTAAGAAATTTAGCCCTCAAAATTAGGGTGCGTACACGGTATGTCGACGAGGTAAGGATACCTTGATTTCATTTCAGATTCTAACTCCCAAGTCATTTCTCAACATCGTGGTTTCTCCACAAAACTTTGACTTGAGATATAACCTTGGTGCGTAGAATATGTTCCTTCTTATCCAAGATTTGAACATGAACCTCTTCATACGTCAAATCTTCCGTTATTTCGTCCGGTTCTAACTCAATAATGTGGTTCGGGTCTTCCACATATTTACGTAACATGGATATATAAAAAACGTTATGAACACGAGACATACTTGGCGGTAAAGCGAGTCTATAGGCCATAGTTCCTACTCGATCAAGGATTAAAAATGGGCCGATGAATCGAGGATTGAGTTTTCCTCTCATTCCAAATCTCGTAATTCCTTTCCATGGAGCAACACGTAACAACACATGATCTCCTATATCGAATTCCACGTCCTTTTGATGAAGATCGGCATAACTCTTTTGTCGATCTTATGAGGTTTTTATACGTTGCCGAATCATTTGAATCTTTTCCGTAGTCATACGTACCAACTCTGGTCCCAACAATGTTGCTTCACCCACCTCATCCCAAAGATATTGGAGAGCGACATTTTCTTCCATACAACGCTTTGAATGGAGCCGTACGATAGTTGCTTGATAACTGTTGTTGTAGGAAAACTCCACCAATGGTAAGAACTTGTCCCAACTTCCCTTGAAGTCAAGGACACAGAGTCTTAATAGATCTTCAAGAGTTTGAATCGTCCTCTCTGACTGCCCATCTGTCTGAGGATGATATGACGAACTAAATCGTAAATCAGTGCCCATAGCTTTTTGTAAACTAACCCAAAATCGTGAAGTGAATCTTGGGTCTCGATCAAAAACTATGGATACTGGCATACCATGCAGTCTTACAATCTCGTTTATGTACATACGAGTAAGACGTTCAAGTGTATAAGTTTCTCGTATTGGTAAGAAATGAGCAGATTTGGTCAATTTATCAACAATGACCCAAATTGCATCAATGCCTTGAGAAACCTTGGGAAGACCAGTAATGAAATCCATGGTAATGTGCTCCCACTTTCATTCTGGAATTTCAAGTGGTTGCAATGGACCTTTTGGTACTTGATGCTCCGCCTTAACTCATTGACACGTTAGACACCTTGAGATAAACAACGCTATCTCTCTCTTCATATTACTCCACCAAAATGTATGTCGAAGATCATGATACATTTTGGTACTCCCATGATGGATTGCAAACGGTGTGTTGTGCACCTCCATCATGATTTTATACTTTAAATCAGGGTCGTTAGGAACACAAAGTCTGGAGTTGACTCGAAGTATTCCTTCTTCATCGATTTTTGTTTCCGGCATCGCACCTTCTTGCACTTTCTTCCTCATACGCATCAGCTCCGGATCTGTAACTTAAGCAGCTTTAATTTTATCAATTAAAGTTGGTTCTACTCGTATATTTGCCATCATCACGAGGGTCGCTGGAGTCTTTATCTCTATCTCCATCCTTTGCAAGTCATACACAATGAGCCTTTGCGTTGACGATATTGCACTCATACCCGCATATGATCTTCTACTTAATGTGTCAGCTACCACGTTCGCTTTTCCAGGATGGTATTGGATGGTATGATCATAATCTTTCAACAGTTCAAGCCAACGTCGTTGTCGCATGTTAAGTTCTTTTTGAATGAAGAAATATTTGAGGCTTTTATGATCCGTAAAGATCTCCACTTTCTCCCCATACAAGTAATGCCTCCAAATTTTAAGTGCGAAGACAACATCTGCTAACTCTAGGTCATGAGTAGGATAATTTCTCTCATATTCTTTGAGTTGTCGTGAGGCATAGGCTATGACTTTCCCATGTTGCATGAGAACACATCCTAACTCTTTGCCCGAAGCATCACTATAGATGACAAATCCTTCCGAGCCAGATGGTATTATCAGAACAGGTGCTGAAATGAGTCTCCTCTTGAGTTCTTGAAAACTCTTCTCACATTCCTCGCTCCAACCTAACTTTGTATCTTTTCGAGTCAGCTGAGTTAGTGGAATAGCGATTCGAGAAAACCCTTCTTTAAATCTCGATAATAACCAACTAAGCGAGAAAGCTACGACTTTGGTCATCGATTTAGGTTGCTCGACTTTGAATAACTTCAATCTTTTTGGGGTCGGCGGATATTCCATGACTTGATACTACGTGCCCAAGGAATGCTACTTCCTCGGCCGAACTCGCATTTCTTTAACTTGGCATAAAGCTTATATTCACGAAGCTTTTGGAGTATCAACCTCAAGTGTTGCTTTCATGATCTTCGTGGCTTTTGGAATAAATAAGGATGTCATCAATAAAGACGACCACAAAGTGATCCAAATATTCCTTGAATACTCGGTTCATCATATCCATGAAAGCGTGAGGAGCATTAGTCAATCCAAAAGACATGACTAAGAATTCATAATGCCCGTCTCTAGAGTTCAAGGCGGTCTTTGGAATATCCTCGGTTTTAACCTTCGGATGATGATATCCGTAAGCGAAGATCGATCTTTGAAAAAATTGTGCTCCTTGTAATCGATCAAACAGTCATCAATACGTGGTAATGGGTACCTATTTTTGATGGTGACATGATTCAACTCCCGATAATTAATATAAAGTCGCATACTCCCATCTTTCTTCTTCACGAATAGAAGCAGAGCACCCCAAGGGAGAAGTACTAGGGACGAATAAAGCCAATGTCTAACAATTCCTGCGGTTGAGTCTTTATCTCCACGAAGTTCAATAGAGCCATTCGATATGGGGCTTTGAAATGGGTTTTGTATCAGGGTTCAAGGTCGATACAAAATTCAATTTCATGCTCTGGGGTAGGCTGGGAAGTTCTTCGGGGAATACGTCCGGAAATTCATTAACAATAGAAATATTATTCAAAATCGGCGTATTTTATTTAGATCCGTGGCGTGGGCTAAGAAAGCTTGACATCCGCTTTTTCAATAAATGGATAACTTTATGGCTTGAGATAGCGGTGATTGATTTTAATAGTTTGGTTGCTTGAATTAGCATAATAGGTTGATTAGGAATATGAAAGCTAATAACTTACGAAAACAATCAATTTTTGCATGATGCGTAGTTAACCAATCAATCCTAGAATCACATCAAATGCAAGTATTTTCAAAGAAATAAGATCGACGAGTAACGTGCGGTCTACCGATTTGAATCAAACAAGACTTATAAATAGTGGATGTAATGAAGGTTTCTCCCAACGGGGTTTCAGCGAGATAAATCAAAATCCAATCTCTCCTGAGTCAAATTAAAGCGTTAAGCGCAAGTAGGAGAAATGAAAGAGTGGGTAGAACCCAGGATCAAATAAAGTATAAACTTCGCTAGAGTTTATGATTAGCTTACCCGTGATGACCTCATTCGGGTTCCTTGCTTTTGGGAGGTCATGACAAATGCTCTCCTCGCACCAACTTTGACTTTTAGGGATGACCTTTGGTGCCTCCATCCTAGCTAAACTTGTCTTCGATGAGCACAAAAATCGGGCCTAGGTGACCTTCTCTTCCACAATTATAACACGCTTTGGATGGCATCGCGCAATTTGGTGATGTGTCCTCCCTCCGCATTTGAAGCATATGATAGGTGGTCTTTCTCCTTCCTTAACAACGGGTCTTTGGTCTTGACGTCTTTCCATCATTGTTTAATCTCCTCTTCTTGAAATGTCCATTCTTATTGTTTTGGCCCGATTTCCACCAAAAGTGGTTACCATTTTCGCCTGTTGATTCCCTCCACGCTTGTTGTCACCGCTTCAACGATTTCTCATTTGGTATTATCATTTTTTGCATTTGCTTTCTCTTTTGGTTGCGTTGACTCGTTATCGCGCTCCACCAACTGAGCCATATTTACAACATCTGAATACAAACACAGTTTATGAGAAATAAGATGTTGACGTATCTCCGGCTTCAAACCTCTTAAAAACATTCGCGCCATTCTCTCTCATTATCCACCAAGTGGGAATATGGCCAAGGGATAACTCCGCAAATTTTGCCTCCTCATATTACGACACGGTCATATTGTTTTGCTCAATTTGATAAACTCCACCTCCTTCATGTGACGAATACTTTCGGAAAGTATTTGTCGTTGAAACAACTCTTGGAACTTCTCCCAAGACATCTTGATCTGGCGTGTTGAGTATGTTTTTCTGGATTCCCACCGATGAATGCCTCTCTCGCGCAATATAAAAGGCGTGAAGGGAACCTTTTGCTCCTCGGAGCATCCCAAGACATCAAATATCTTGGTGATCTGCTTTATCCATGCTTCCGCCATAAGTGGTTTTGGCTCTCCCTTAAACTTCGGTGGTCCCAACTCCTTGAACTGTTTAGATGTGACCGCCCGAGAGTTTCCAGTGTTTCCACCTACATTTTGGATAGGAGAGCTCTTCTTTGTTGTGCGTTGAATTGCATAAAGCCTCCGAACAATCCATCATTCATAATTTGGTCAGTGTTGTTGTTTGCATGAGGATTGTCGCCTTCCTGATGCACATTCTCCTAATTATTGATATGTGGAGACTCAACGGTCTCTTGTGCTCCATTGCTATTCTCAACATTTTCGGATGTCATTTTTAGATACTACCTCAAAACAAAGGTTAATTGATATGTAACATAATATCTCTAAACTCTGACCAACCAATTTAAATACAAAATAAATTTAAGTAGGTCATACTATGAAGGAATTCTGTGCTCTCCCTCCTAGTTCTAGTCTCACATCTTAGCAGGATCATATCCCTAAGCTTTGATACCATTGTGATGTCCCCAAAATTAGGTATACATCACCCATCTTGGGTCACTTGAATACGTGGTATGTAATTCAAATACAACTTACTAATACAAGCATGGGTGTACAATACGACAAAACCTAAATCGTGAGTTTGAATACAAATATTGTCTACTAGAGATTATACAAACTCAAAAGGAGTCCTCATTACAATTATTATCACACTATTTCACAGAATAGTGAGGACTACTAATGCTATCCTCTGGACCATCACTCCGTTCCCCAACTCGTCCCAGCTATATTCTCATTTCCTGAAGAGAACAGTGAAAGAAAGGGTGAGCTCAACTAGCCCAGTAAGAAATATTATGACTAAGATAATGCAGAATAAATTATCATTAGTTTCCAACAATGTTAAATTGATAAAGTATAATAGACATCAAGTTTAACTGCAGCGGAACAAGCAATCCATTAAAAGAGTCAAGTAGAAAATAAAATCTACTATCTTTTATGATTAAAAAGGTTTTTCATCATCATTATATTTGAGACTCGACTTAATAAATATTCCACATCATCGAATCACTCCTGCACTACGGCCAAGGATATTCTTTAGTATCACGACCACAATTATCCATGCACTACGGGCCAAGAATATTTGGGTATTCATTAATGGTCATGATCATGCCAACAACTATCCATCAATGCACTACGTGCCAATGATGATTTTTTTTCACATCATTTGAACATTACGATTAAGCGATTACGAATAATCCTCAGTCATAATCATACCAAGTCCATCTATGCACCTACTGAGCCACGAGATGACTTTCAACATAATATAAACATGAGGATGATGACAATGATATAAGAATTCAATAAAACAAGTTCAAGAATTAATTTGTCCAAGAACTACTAATGTCCCAATTGTCAACACGATAATCTTGCTTTGTAGAGTAAAATTCAAGAATGATCGAAGAAAATTTCCATGAAAAGATTTGGATGAAGCGCAAATATCAAGGATATTCTACTAATTTCATGGAGTATAGAAATCAAAACTTTAACCAACCGAGTATAATAAAGAATGGAATAACAAAAGAAATCACCGTGCATGCGGTACTTGAATAGGCAAAGTTATTCCAACAAAATACTAAATAACGGAACCTGTGTCGGTGAAATTCGCACAAGACAGGATATTCCAAATGAATAATAAAGAATGGAATAACAATGAAATCACCATGCATGCGGTGCTTGTGATAGACAAAGTTATTCCAATGAGAATACTAATAAGGGCGGAATCGGTCCGGCGTAAAATGCATGAACAAGATATTCCAGCGAGAATAGTAATAAAGGCGAAAAGCAGTGCGGCGTAAAAGAAAAACGAGATGCATGTGATATTCCAATAGAAATAAGTAAAGAGCGGAATAATAGAAGAATGTCACCAAGTATAGGGTGAGCCAGGTGTATATGAGTTATTCCACCAGAATAATAAGCAATGGAATAACAATGGTTCTCTTCATGAATAAGAAAGAATAACACCCCTTCACCAGTATAAAGAAGAACTAATTAAAGAAGTAGTGAAGTAGCGAGAATACTTTTCTTCTTTCTCTATAGTTTCTCTCTACAGAGTTTTAATGAATTCGTAAGAAATAATGAAGGAATGAGCTTCTATTTATAGAAGAATGGAATGCATAGTAACTAACCCATGAACGGTCCAGATTGATTTACCTTAATCGGAAGGTCCATAATTAAAGTAAAATCTTTTATATAAAATATAATATATATTATATATATAACATCAGTTCACTGGTGCACCGAATGATAATTTGACGGACGAAATTATAGCAGCCACGGATGCAATCGTTGCTTAATTCACGGAGAAAAACTTTGAGACTTACAGATGCTTAAATTCAAACCATCATCCAATAAAAATAAAGCAACAAAAATAAAATATACTATATATATATATAAACACATGCTGCATACATATATTATATACACCATTTGGATTTTTTTTCTTCCCCCCGTATTCTACATCAACTCCCCACCTTCTTACCACTTTTCAAACATAATATATATATAATACTAATACTCAATCCACCAATTCCATTTTTCCACCAAAAATCTACTTTTCCACCATTTTCCACTCACACACACACACACATAATATTATATATATATATATATTCTATCCACCACACACATTACAAACTTATATATATAAATACCCTCAATATTTTAACAACATTTATCATCATTATTATAATTCACAATATTAATCGACTGAAGTCGTTCCCGAGGATGGAGGGGCTTTCAATAAGGATTTCTCCCTATCAAGCGCAAGCAATTAGGTGACCAAACCTCTCCTCGATGAACTTCAGACATCGTTAATATTGTAAATAATAATATTAATAACTTTAATCGTCTCAATTATTGATTTTAACAATATATAAAATATCGACAATAATTGAATCAAATAACGTGAGATACTTGTCTGCAATAATTACTATAGCAATAATTGAACAAGATCGAATGACTTCTCACGTAAGCATCAATAATCAATACTGGTGTGCTTCTTATATACAACCATGCCAGACATCTGTACTTTTTTACTACCGAGTAGTTCAACAGTATCAACGGTAAAACTTCCGCCGTTATTTTTATAAAAATACTTTTGTCGTTTTCTCAATCCGACAATAATTTTGTTGTGGGGTCCACCAATGATTGCGTTGTTGTACGAATATTCCTTGCTAAAACGAATATTCTCCCAATTAATCGAATATAATATAACAACTCGTACTTTACTTTGAGAATTTATAAATACTACCCACAACTATAACATTATATTAAATTTATTCCATAATATTCAAAAATGATAAATATAGAAAAAATCATCTTTATTCAAAAAGTTGGGGTCTTACAACTTTTATTATTATGATTATTATTATTATTATTATTATTATTATTATTATTATTATTATTATTATTATTATTATTATTATTATTATTATTATTATTATTATTATTATTATTACTATTATTATTATTATTATTATTATTATTATATTATTATTATTATTATTATTATTATTATTATTATTATTATTATTATTATTATTATTATTATTATTATTATTATTATTATTATTATTAGTATTATTATTATTATTATTATTATTATTATTTTTTTTTATTATTATTATTATTAGTACTATTATTATTAATACTATTATTATTATTCTTTATTATTGTTATTGTTATTATTATTATTATTATTATTATTATTATTATTATTATTATTATTATTATTAAGTACTATTATTATTGTTATGACTATTATTATTATTATTATTATTATTATTATTATTATTATTATTATTATTATTATTATTATTATTATTATTATTATTATTATTATTATTATTATTATTATTAGTACTATTATTATTATTATTATTTTATTGTTATTATTATGTTATTGTTATTATTATTATTATTATTATTAGTACTATTATTATTATTATTATTATCTTAATTTAAAGTAATATTTTTAATAGTCGTTGCAAAAAGTTGTATAAAATATCAATCTGAAAATAAAAATTGTTTAATGAATGTGGTCCATATTAAATGACGAAATATAGCAACAAAAAAACTTTCTTTACCCACGATGAGAAGAAATCAAGTGGTTAGAAATTTTGCAACGAATTTCTAACAAATTTTGTTTCCAAATTTTGCAACTACTTATGAATTTCGTTGCAAAAAGTGAAAGTCTGACTCAATCTGCAACGAAGGACAAGTTTCGTTGTTGAACATAGACTTTTTTAGCAACGACTTATAAAGTCGTTGCATTTCAAAAAATCGTTCTTTGAAGCCCCATTTTAGCAACAAAAAAAACTTTTCGTCTACCAGCGATGACGGAAAGCAAGTGCGCCAAAAAATTTTGCAACGCAATTTCTAACGAAATTTTTTCCCGCCAATGAATTAGCAACGAAATTTTGCAACGACTTGTAAATTTCGTTGCAAAAAGTGAAAGTCTGACACGATCTGCAACAAAAGACAAATTTCGTTGCTAAACATATACTTTTAGCAACGACTTATAAGGTCGTTGCCCGAAAAATCGTTGCTAAAGGCCCATTTTTTTGTAGTGATTATATATTCTTTAACCCATTCATTTCCTTCTCTAAGGATCGTTATCATAAACACTCGGGATATTACATTCACCCATTCTTCTAAGAATTTTGTCTTCGAAATTTTATTTATTAATCTTCATTCAATCAATCTATCAAAATAGAGTTTATATTAATACTTTATTTATTCATTAGGTTTTACAACCAAATTCTTTCTCTAAGAATCTTTCTAAGATCATCATATTTTTCATCTCTTCCTATTATAAGAGTTTCACATTTCTCTTCTTTCTGGAATTTCATTTCTTTCTTGAGATTATTATGTTTTGCTTAATTTTCCCATCCTTTCCACTTTCACCTTTCAGAATAACAAAAATCTTCCACAATTGCTCAATAATTGGGAAGCGATATGAATAACATGAATTTAAAAGATTCTAAATCATGTTGAGGGTTATAAGACCTTGAACCACGTCCACGGTTATAAGTACTCTTTCAACTTACACCTTAACAGTCATTAGACTATAGGGACTCCCGTACTTAGGGTGTTAGCCCTTCGTACGATGTATTGTGCACTCTGTCCACGGTTATAAGTACTCTTTCAACTTAAACCTTAACAATCATTAGACTATAGGGACTCCCGTACTTAGGGTGATCAACCCTTCGTATGATGTATTGTGCACAAACATCTAAACGCTTCCGCGTAATCCCCTATAAAAGGGTTGTTCATCTCAGTTTTTCAACATCTAAATCCGCACCAAAACAATTTGGTTTGGCATAACTTCTCAAAAAAATGCTTGAATTTCATGAACATCTTTCAATATTCGCCTCAAATTGAATCAAATCAAAGAGACTTTCTACAACAATCTGGAGATCAATCGAAATATACATATATATATATATATATATATATTCTCATATCTTAAAGAAATCTCAAAAAATCCTTTTTATGACGTTATGATACCACACTGTATTTACTGTCCGTTTGAGGATTCCGTCATTTGGTGATTTTATCATACTACATCATACTATAGTGGGCTGACGATCCTTAGATCACATCCAACACTAAGTAATACTGCATTGATGACTCCATCATTTTTTTCATCTCTGCACCAGGTTCAATGACACATTGACGATATAAAAATACATTTTGATATACTTCAAATCATTTTTGTCTAGCCGAAACAATTAGCATAGACATACAAATAACGGTATTATTTTTAACTCATTGGTTTCATCATTTGATCCAATGTTTTTCAAGAAAATAGAAGTGCAAACATCAGCACGAAGTCAATAAATTTCGAAAGTCTAGCATAGCTAGTAGATTTAGAATATCCAGGTATCCATCAACTTCAATCTTTACTTCAACTTCATCAATGCTCTCTATACTATAACCTGTTTTCTACCCAAAATAGTTCATCAAACTTACTACACATTGGAAATTCAGGAACTTGCCACAATAATATGAGTTTATGAACTTATCCTAGTCAGACCATTGGTGTGACGCCCCAAAATAGGTATACATCACCCATTCTGAGTTGTCAATACATGGTACAAAAATAACTACAACTTTATTATTACAACAGTAAAACTGTGAGTTTGAATACAAATATTATCTTCTAGACAATATCTATACTCAAATAAATCCTCATCACATTTATTGATACATTATTTTATAAAAATGGTGAGGACTACTAAACAACTCTTTCTAGAACCTTCATTCCATACCCCACTGCACTCGCTTATATTCTCGCCTCCCGAGAAGAAAATGGAACAAAAAGGAAAAGGGTGAGCTCAACTAGCCCAATAAAGAATATTATGACTAAGATAATATACAACAAATTATCGTTAGTCTTCAACAGGAAAAATCTAATAGAATACAATAGACAACAAATTTTAAATCAATATTCGCAATGAAAATAATAATTCATTAAGAGTTAAGTAGAGAATGCAAACTACTATCTTCTATGTATGAATTTAAAAGTTCATCGCTCATCTTTTATCCCCGTAACATCAATCAATATACATCCGAATCAAATATTCATCTTTGCACTCACAGCCAAAGATATTCATCACTGGGTCATGTTCATCTAAAACACTGCTCATCTTCAGACCATGGGCCAAAGATATTCTTCAGAAATCATTCATCTTTTGTGACTACTTGTGCCAAAGATATTCAATAATATCATCATTTAAGACTGAGGATTATGAAAAATATTTTTAAAGAAACGAATCCAGTGAAACAAAATGACAAGGATTAAGGATTAAGGATTCGTACTTTGTTTTATCCACGTCCAAAAATACCTCAAAAATAATCATAGTGGTGTAAAATTCAAGAATGATCAAAACATGGATACAATCAAAGCTAGTATCCATAATAGATATTTTGTACAAAAAGAAGAAATTTCATTTTTCGGTGAATAGTCTTAGCCAGATTCAGTGAATAAGTCAGATCACGTGAATGAATACGTGAATAATAACTCGACACCAAAAGATAGAAATTTCACAAAAAACATCTTCACGCTTCATTAATAGTACTTTCGTGAATAAGAACTCGTGAATAAGAACTCATTAAAAGTAACTCGTGAATAGTAACTCATGAATAGTAACCCAGACACAAAAAGTTCCAAATTTGATAAAAGTTCCAACTAATATTTCAAAGATAATGATATGAAGAAATAATATCATTTGAGAAAAAAAATAACATCCCTTACCTCGAAAGATTAGTACTTCTAAATTTGGAAATGGGATATATAAGGTCAAGGGAACTGCACCGCCTAACAATACTCAAAGTATACTCAAAATACTCACAAGAATACGCCGATAATATAGAGAGAAAACTTCAGCTTCTACGGTGTGATTTTCAATTCTAACCCAAGACCCTATTTATAGAAATGCTAAGAACACCAAAGCGTAAAATTTAATAAATTAATAATATAATTATATAAATTTCCTACGCATGCCTAGAATCTGATTTCAGCCATCAAACACATGCCACATTCTAGAAAAAAAGAAAAAACGTTTTTCTAATTTTAAATATTTTAAACTTCTAAAAATCAATTATTTCGAAGCTTTGGAACTTCAATAATTCATAATAAATAGCCCTTTCATCAGAAAATTCAAATCTCGCGAGTTTTTATAGGAAATTCAATTTCTACGACTTTGCGGAAGAAAGTTTTCCAAATTCAAAATGAAATTGACCGAAATCCACAAACGGGGATTTTACAGTTATAATCAAATTTCAATCAATAAATGGGGTCCACCGACATGTTTAACATGTTTTAAACATTTATTGCACAAAAATACTCTTCCTCTTCAGTATACTCATATATCCCACATTCGTTGTAAAATATCACCATTATTATATTATTAAAATATAATAATACATTTAAATGAATTATCTTATCGTAAAAAGATAAAATTTCAATTTTCAACAATTGTCACATTAAAAATTTTCTCCATCTATATCCACATAAAATCAATATTTTCCTCATCATATGAATCAATAATTAATTATTCACAAATAATATTATGTAATCACAATATCGACAACCGTGCAGCCTCAGAAAGAGGGGCTTTCAATAAGAATTTCTCCTCATCGGGCCAAGCAATTAGGTGACCAAACCTCTCCTTAGATGTAACTTTCTAGACATTGCCAATAATGTTATCTAATAATATTATTCAGATAATATGAATTATTGCTTCGATAATGAAAATATGTGTAATGACAATTATCAAACAACAACAATATAAAATATCAACGCAAGCAATTATTGAATCAATAAAATAAAATAATCGAATAAAGAATTATCGTAACCATTATCGAGTAGTGCTTCTTCACGTAAGAATCAATAATTGGTGCAATACCGTGTGCTCTCGTGTTTTAACCACCGAAAGTATTTTAACAAGATAATTCTGAATAATAACTACTGCCGTTATTTTTAACCAACTTATATTTGTCGTTTTCTTCATCCAATCGCTTTAAGCATGGGGCCCACACACGGTCTGCTACCGTCGCATTTAATATTCCCGACAAAGCATTTAATATTCCACGACCAAACTAATATTCCCCAAACAACAATGAATATTTTATAACCACTGCTTATTTTGAAATATTTGCGTATTTTACCCCTAACTATCCACATTAATCACATCAACCCTTACTATTTCAAAATAATAAATAGAGAAAATTAAATTTCATTAATAATAAGTTGGGGTCTTACAACCTCCCTCCTTATGAAATTTCATCCTCGAAATCGACGACGTACTGTGTTTTTCAAAAGGTGAGGATACCTCGCTTTCATTTCCGTTTCCAATTCCTAGTGTCATTTCTCTATATAGCATGATTCCTCCACAAAACTTTAACTTGTGGTATGACCTTTCTGCAGCGTAGGACATGCTCCTTCCTATCCAAGATCTTGACAGTACCTCCTCATCATACGTTAAGTCTTCTTGGCTATTTCGTCCTGGTTCTAATTCTATAACGTGGTTTGGTCTTTCACATATTTACTAAGTATGCTGGATATGTGAAACACATTATGAACACGAGACATACTTGGAGGTAATGCAAGTCTATAAGCTACATTTCCTACTCGGTCAAGAATTTGAAATGGACCAATAAATCGTGGATCGAGCTTTCTCTCTTCCCAAATCTTGTAACTCCCTTCCATGGAGCAACTTCGCAACAATACATGATCCCCTACACTAAATTCCACGTCCTTTCGATGAAGATCCGCATAACTCTTTTGTCGATCTTGTGCCGCTTTGTATACATTGTCGAATCATTTAAATCTTTTGGTAGTCATATACGCATTTAACTCGGGTCCCAACAATGTTGCTTCACCCACCTCATCCCAACAAATTGGAGAACGACATTTTCATTCAGTATAATGCTTGAATGGAGCCACACCTATACTTGCTCGATAATCTGTTGTTGTAGGAGAATTCCACCAATGGTAAATACTTATCCCAACCGCCCTTGAAGTCTAGGACATGTAGTCTTAATAGATCTTCAAGAGTTTGAATAGTCCTCTCGATTGTCGTCCGTTTTGGGGATGGTATGCCAAACTAAATCGCAAATCCGTGCCCATAGCTTTTTGCAAGCTAACCCAAAATCTTGAAGTGAATCTTGGGTCACGATCCAAACTATGGATACTGTGCATGCCATGCAACCTCACAATTTCATTCACGTACATACTAGCAAGACGCTCAAGGAATAAGTCTCCGTGATCGGCAAGAAATGAGCAGACTTGGTTAATCTATCAACAATAACCCAAATAGCATTGATGCCTTGAGAAACCGTAGGAAGACCCAGAATGAAATCCATGGTAATGTGTTCCCACTTCCATTTCGGAATCTCAAGTGGTTGCAACGGACCTTAGGTACTAGATGCTCGCCTTTACACGTTGGCAAGTTAAACACATCGAGATAAACTTTGCAATCTCTCTCTTCATATTGTTCCACCAAAATGTATGTCAAGATCACGATACATTTTAGTACTTCCAGGATGGATTGCAAATGGTGTATTGTGTGCCTCCATCATAATCTTGTACTTCAAATCGTAATCGTTAGAACACAAAGTCTAGAGTGGACTCAAGTATTCCTTCTTCATCAATTCTCGCCTGGAATAGCTCCTTCTTGTACTTTCTTCTTCATAACGATCACTCCTGCCCGGGTGGCTCGAGCAACCTTAACTTTTTCTATTAAAGTCGGGCTCTACGCAGATACTTGACATCATCGCACTCGCTCTCAAGATATGATCTTCTACTCAACGCTACACTACCACGCTCGCTTTTCGGGATGGTATGAATAGTGTGGTCGTAGTCTTTCAATAGCTCGAGCCAACGTCACGCCGCCGATGTTGAGTTCTTTTTGAGTGAAGAAATATTTAAGGCTTTTATGGTCCTGAATATATCTCCACTTTCTCCCCATATAGATAGTGCTCCATATTTTTAGCTGAAAAACGATCGCTGCTAACTCTAGATCATGAGTAGGATAATTCCTCTCATACTCTTTTAAGTTGTCGCGAGGCATAGGCTATGACTTTCCCACGTTGCACGAGAACACATCCTAACCCTTTGCTCGAAGCATCATCAGAGATAACAAATCCATCCGAACCAGATGATATTGTTAGAACAGCCAAATAAGTCTCCTCTTAAGCTCTTGGAAACTCTTCTCGCATTCTTCGCTCCAAACGAATTTTGTATCCTTCCGAAGTTACCGAGTTAATGGAGTAGCGATTCGAGAAAACCCTTCCACGAATCTCCGATAATAACCAAATTTAAGCCCAAAAGCTACGTGATTTCACCACCGAATTTCGGTTGCTCCAACTTCAGATTGCTTCAATCTTCACGGATCCACTTGATACTCCATGTTTTGACACCACGTGCCCAAGAAATGCTACTTCCTCAAGCCGTAACTCGCATTTCTTCAATTTGGCATATAGTTGGTTTTCACGAAGCCTTTCGAGTACCAAATTTCAAATGGTGCTCATGATCTTCACGACTTTTGAATATATGAGGATGTCATCAATAAAGACAACAACGAATCGATCCAAATATTCCTTGAATACTTGGCTCATCATATCCATGAAAGTCATAGGAGCATTAGTTAGTCCGAAAGACACGACAAAGAATTCATAATGCCCATACCGAAGTTCTCAAGGCGGTCTTTTGAATATCCTCGCCTAATCTTCACCGATGATATCCGTAACTAAGATCGATTTTTGAAAAGAATTCAGCCCTCAGAATCGGGTCAAACAAGTCATCAATACGAGGTAGAGGATACCTATTCTCGATGGTGACATGGTTCAATTCCCGATAGTCAATATTAAAGTCGCATACTCCCGCTCTTTCTTCTTTACGAATAAAACAGAGTACCCCAAGGAGATGTACTAGACTAATGAAACCGATGTCCAACAATTCCTCGAGTTGGACCTTTAACTCCTCAAGTTCAATAGAGCCATTCGATATGGGGTTTTAGAAATGGGCTTTGTACTGTGTTCAAGATCAATAAAGAATTCAACTTCACGCTCGGGGTAGACCGGAAGTTCTTCTCAGAAATACGCCAGAAAGTCAATAACAACAAGAATATTATTCAAATTTGACGTGTCTTTATTCAAATCCATAACATGGGCTAAGAAAGCTCGACATCCGCTTTTTCAATAAACGAATAGCTTTATGATTAGATATGATGTTGATTGATTTTAATGGTTTAGTTGCTTGAATTCGCATAACAAAAGTTGGTTAGGAATATGAAAACTAACAACCTTATTTAAAACAATCAATTTTGGCATGATGAGTAGTTAACCAATCAATCCCTAAAATCACATCAAAAGCAAGTATCTTTAAAGAGATAAGGTCAATGTAAGGTAATGGTGCCAACTTGAATCAAACAAGATTTATAAACAATTGGATGTGATGAAAGTTTCTCCTAACGGAGTTTCCACAGATAAAGTCAAAGTCTAATTTCTCCTGAGTCAAGTTTAAACGTTGAGCACAAGCAGAGAGATAAATGAATGGGTAAGACCCAGATCAAGTAAGGTATAAACTTCGCAAGAATTTATAAATAGCTTACCCGTGATCACCTCGCTTGGGTTCCTCGCATTATGACTAATACCACAACAAACGCCTTCCCGAATCGCTGACTTTGACTTTTTCGGGACGATCTTTCGAGTCACCGTCCCTCACTGAACTAGGTTTCGCCATCGAACAATCTCGAGCGATATGTCATTCCTTTCCACAATTATAGCATACCTTGAACTGTCAGGCGCTTTTGATCGATATGTCCCTCTTTTCCAGATTTGTAATATACGACCGGTGGTCGTTTCTCCCCTTAGAACCAATTGTTTAAGACTGTCGTCTTCATACGGTCGTTGTTAAATCTCCTCTTTTAAAATCTCCTCCCGACTCGCTTCTTCTATTTTCATGGCTATGATTACCACCAGAGTGGTTACCATTTTTGTCCGTCTCGCTTCTTCTCCGCTGGTTATCATTATTCTGCTGATCGCTATCTCGGTACGATCCTCGTTGTGGTCCTCAATTGACCTGCATTTCGTTATCTCGCCTAATAATTGAGCCATGTTTACAACATCCGAATAGAGAGAAAATTTATGAGAAATGAGATATCGACGACGCCGGTTTCAAACCTCTCAAAACATCCGTCTACACGCTCCTCATTCTCCACCAAATGAGGTGCAAACTCGATAACTCGCAAACTTTGCCTAAGATCGAGACACCGCCATGTTGTTTTGTTCTAATCTGATGAACTCCACTTCCTTCATACGATTTAACACTTTCGTGAAAGTATTTGTCATTAAATAATTTCAAATGTCTCCCCCAAGACACCGAAAAGTGTGGATTTGGATGGGTACGCCTACGATTCCCACCAAAAGAATCCTTTCGCCACTGGAACATAAAGGTGGCGAATGGAACCTTCGTTTCTCGCCGCATCCCAAGACATCGAATATCTTGGTAATTTGTTTGACCCATGTTTCCGCCATGATCGGATCCGCTTTCCCTTAAATTCGTGGTTCCCAACTCTTTGAATCGTTGGCCGTGACAACCCGTGAATCGCTATCATTTCCTCTCAGATTTTGAACACGAAGTCTCCCTCGTCTCGATTTTGCATGAATCGCAAAAGCTTCTAAACATCCCCTCGCTCATCATCTCGCTCTGGTGTTGTTCACAGGAGGAACATTGCTCACTGTCAGCACGTTCTCCTCGTTGGTGAGTACAGCGCTCCACTGGCCTCATTTCCATTGTTAATATTCTCACGACATTCTCAAACACCGCCATAAAACAAGGGTTAATTAAGGAAATCAATATATCACATAATATCCCTATATAATCGACTAACTAACAAATAAGCTTAGTAGACACACTAATAAGGATTTACTCGCTCTCCCTCCTAGTTCTATTCCCCGATCTCCGCCAGAGATCATATCCCTAAGCTCGATACCAACCGTGACGCCCCAAAATAGGTATACATCACCCATTCTCGAGTTGTCAATACATGGTACGTAAACAACTACAACTTTATTATTACAACAAGAAATCGTGAGTTTGAATACAAATATTATCTTCTGTATAATATCTATACTCAAATAAATCCTCATCACATTTATTGATACATTATTTTATAAAAATGGTGAGGACTACTAAACAACTCTTTCTAGAACCTTCATTCCATACCCCGACTTGTACTCGCTTATATTCTCGCCTCCCGAGAAGAAAATGGAACAAAAAGGAAAAGGGTGAGCTCAACTAGCCCAAGAAAAGAATATTATGACTAAGATAATATACAACAAATTATCGTTAGCCTTCAACAGGAAAAATCTAATGTAATACAATAGACAACAAATTTCAAAATTAGGTATACATCACCCATCTGGGTCGCCACTTACATGGTATGTAATTTAAATACAACTTATTAACATAACTGGTATAATATATATAAAACCGTGAGTTTAAATACAAATATCGTCTACTAGATATTATACAAACTCAAAAAAAGTCCATTACATAATTATTATCACACTATTTCACGTAATAGTGAGGACTACTAATGCTATCTTCAGACCATCACTGCTTCCGACTCGTCCCAAATTTATATTCTCATTTTCAAGAGAATAAAGAAAGAAAAGGTGAGCTCAACTAGCCCAAGAAGAAATATTACGACTAAGATAATGCGTAATAAATTATCAATAGTCTTCAACAATGTTAAACCGATAAAATACAATAGATAAACAGCTTTAATCAGCAAATGAATACGCAATCCATTAAAAGAGTCAAGTAGAAAATAAAGTCTACTATCTTTTAGGTTTTAAAAGGTTTTTCATCATCGTTATAGCCGAGAGACTCGCCTTTTAATAAATATTCCACATCATCGAATCACCCCTCGCACTACGGCCAAGGATATTCTTTAAGATCACGCACCACAATTATTCACGCACGCACTACGCCAAGAATATTTCAGGTATTCATTAATGGTCATGATCATGCCAACAATCGCCCATCAATGCACTACTACTAATCGAGGATTTTTATCACATCATTTGTAACATTACTACCATGACATGACAATCAATAGTCTCTCGTCATAATCATACCAAGTCCATCTACGCACCATGTGCCATGTATTTATTTTTTTCAAAAATATAAATATGAGGATGATGACAATGATATAAGAATTCAATAAAACAAGTTCAAGAATTATTTTATCCAGAATTATTAACGCCCAAAAATTATCAATACGACACTGCTTTTAGTAGAGTAAAATTCAAGAATGATCGTAAGAATATTTTCATGAAAAGATATCGATGAAACGCAAATATCAAGGATATTCCACTAATTTCATGGAGTATAAGTCAAAGTTTTAACCAACCGGGTATAATAAAGAATGGAATAACAAAAGAAATCACCATGCGCGCGATAGAATCAAGCAACAAAAGTTATTCCAATGTAATAATAAATAACTTAACCTGTGTCCCTGCAGTAAAACACATGCATGTGATGTTCCAAATGTAATAATAAAGATGGAACCATCCTGTAAAAACACATGATAGATATTCCAAATGTAATAATAAAGATTTTAACCAGTCCTGTAAAACACATGCATGTGATGTTCCAATGTAATAATAAAGATTTAAACCAGTCCCGTGTAAAACACACATGCATGTGATGTTCCAATGTAATAATAATAAAGATTTTAACAGTCCTGTAAAAACACATGCATGTGATGTTCCAATGTAATAATAGAAGAATGTCACCAAGTATAGGTAAACCACATGATACAAAAGTTATTCCAATGTAATAATAAGCAATGGAATAACAACAGCCTTCTTCATTAATAAGAAAGAATAACACCCCTTACATTTGGTAGAGATTGAATATCGCAAAGAAGCAGTAAGAATAAAATACTTCTTCTTCTTCTTTCTCTTATTCTCTCTATACTTTCTCTCTATAGCTCGAATGAATTCGTGAAAAATAATGAAGCCCTCAGCCTCTATTTATAGAAGATTTCTAGCTTAAGACCGCCGTGAAAAGTGAAAAGGTCGAAAAAGTGGCTCGACGAACGATGAAAAGAAAAGTGGTTCGACACTCAGAATGAATGTGAAACGACAAGTGGTTCGACGCATCAGAATGTGAAAAACGACAAGTGGACGTCGACGAATGTCGGTAAAGGTAATTACTATTAACGAAGGTAAATACTATCGACGGTAAATACTATTCACAAGGGTAATTACTATCGATTTAAGGTAATTACTATCGATTTAAGGTAAATACTATCGATTTAAGGTAATTACTATAAATAAGGTAACTATCGACGGTAAGGTAATTACTATCGACTAAGGTAATTACTATCGATAGGTAATTACTATAAGGATTTAAGAGACTCTTAGATGATTTATATACGAGCCCCCATAAAATAATCAAACTTACCACAAATCATTTTTTTTTCATCAACACATATTTAATCTTTCAACAATTATTAATCATTTATAACTCTTGTCGCCTCAATTATTGATTTAATACTATAACATATTATATGTATGATATCGTGACAATAATGAATCAATAATATATAAGAGATATGATGCAAAGAATTCGAGAGTAATAATCGAAATATAAAAGTTGACTTTCACGTAAAGATCAATAATCAATACCGTGTGCTACTACGCAACCACGCCAGACATCGCATTTTTTACCACCGTAGTTCAACAGCTTTTAATTCAGAATACCTCCGCCGTTATTTTTATAAAATATTTTTGTCGCTTTTTCAATCCGATAATAATTTCTGCAGGGGTCCACCAATGATTGAGCCATTGTATTTAATATTCCCTAACAAAAAGAATATTCCCCACCAAACTAATATTTTATAACAACTCATATACTTTGCAAAATTTATAAATATTACCCACAACTATAACATTATATCAAATTTATTCCATAATATTCAAAAATAATATTTATAGAAAAATTCATCTTTATTTATAAAAGTCGGGTCTTACAACCTCCCTTCTTATGAAATTTCGCCTCAAATTAGGGTACGACTGGTATGTCAAGAGGTAAGGATACCTTGATTTCATTTCGATTCTAACTCCCAAGTCATTTCTCAACATCGTGGTTCCTCCACAAAACTTCGATTGAGGTATAACTCGAGCGTAGAATATGTTCCTTCTTATCCAAAATTTGAACAGAACCTCTTCATACGCCAAATCTTCCGCTATTTCGTCCCGCTTCTAACTCAATAATATGGTTCGGTCTTTCACATATTTACGTAATATAGATATGTGAAAAACGTTATGAACATTTAGACATATTCACAGAAAGCGAGTCTATATAGCCACAGCTCCTACCGATCGAGGATTAAAATGGACCGATGAATCGAGGATTAAGTTTTTCTCTCTTCCAAATCTTGTAACTCCTTTCCATGGAGCAACTCTTAACAACACACGATCTCCTATATCGAATTCCACGCCCTTTCACGAAGATCAAGATAACTCTTTTGTCGATTTTGTGAGGTTTTTATACGTTGTTTGATCGTTTCAATCTTTTCCGTAGTCATACGCATCAACTCCGGCCCCAACAACGCTGCTTCACCCACCTCATCCCAAAGATAATCGAGAACGACACTTTCTTCCATACAACGCTCGAATGGAGCCATGCCAATACTTGCTTTGATAATCGTTGTTGTAGGAAAACTCCACCAATGGTAAGAACTTGTCCCAACTCCCCTGAAATCAAGGACACAGTAGTCTTAATAGATCTTCAAGAGTTTGAATAGTCCCTCTCCGATCGTCCGTCCGTCTCGAGGATGATACGCCGAAGCTAAATCGTAAGTCCTGCGCTCATAGCTTTTTGCAAACTAACCCAAAATCGCGGAAGTGAATTGGGTCTCGATCGTAAACTATGGATACCGCAGATACCATGCAATTTTACAATCTCGCTTATGTACATACGAAAGCAAGACGCTCAAGTGTATAAGTTTCTCAGACGCAGAAGAAATGAGCAGATTTGGTCAATCTATCAACAATGACCCAAATCGCATCAACGCCGAGAAACCTTAGAAGACCCCAGAACTAAATCCATGGTAATGTGCTCCCACTTCCATTCTCGAATTTCAAGTGGTTGCAATGGACCTTTTGGTACTTGATGTCCGCTTTAACTCGCTGACAAGTTAGACACCTCGAGATAAACAAGCCGCTTATCTCTCTCTTCATATCGCTTCCACCAAAATGTACGATTTAATATCACGATACATTTTCGTACTCCCTGTGATGGATTGCAAATGGTGTGTGTCAGGCGCTCCATCATGATATTATACTTTAAATCGTGGTCGTTAGAACACAAAGTCCGGAGTCGACTCAAGTATTCCTTCTTCATCGATTCGCTTCCTAAGATAAGACCTTTCAGACTTTCTTCCTCATACGATCACCTGTGTCCAGTAGCTCGAAAGCAAATTTTAACTTTATCGATTAAAGTTCTGCTCTACTCAGATACTCGCTTATCATCACACGCGCCCCTCGAGTCTTTAACTCTATCTCCATCCTTTGCAAGTCACACAAAATGGGCTCATACGACAATATCGCACTCAGATTGCAGATATGATTTTCTACTCAACGCGCCACCTACCACGCTCGCTTTTCCGTGATGGTATCGATGGTACGATCATAATCTTTCAATCAGCTTCAAGCCAACGCCGTTGCGTCGATGTCGAGTTCCTTTTGAGTGAAGAAATATTCGAGGCTTTTTACGATCCGTGAAAGATCTCCACTTTCTCCCCATACAAGTAATGCCCAAATTTTAAGTAAGAAGATAATAAAACCGCTAACTCTAGATCACGAGTAGGATAATTCCTCTCATATTCTTTCGAGTTGTCGCGAGGCATAAAGCTATAACTTTTCCATGTGCATAAGAACACATCCCAACCTTTTGCTCAAGCATCATCAGAGATGACAAATCCTCCGAGCCGATGGTATCACGTAACAAAATCAAATAAGTCTCTCTCGAAGTTCTTGAAAACTCTTCTCACATTCTTCGCTTCCAACCGAACTTTCAGATCTTTCCGAGTCACCGAGTCATCGGAGTAGCGATTCGAGAAAATCCTTCCATTAATCTCCGATAATAACCAAATTTAAACCGAGAAAGCTACGATTTTTTGGCCATCGATTTAGGTTGTTCCTACTTTCAATAGCTTCAATCTTTGCGCTTCGGGTCAACAGATATTCCACGACTTGATACCACGTGCCCAAGGAATGCTACTTCTTCAAGCCGTAACTCGATTTCTTCAACTCGCATAAAGCTTATATTCACGGCTTTTGGAGTGTCACTTCAAGTGTTGCTTTCACGATCTTCACGCTTTTTGAATAAATAAGGATGTCATCAATAAAGACGACCACAAAGTGATCTAAATATTCCTGAATACTCTGGCTCATCATATCCATGAAGGCAAGAGAGCATTAGTCAATCCAAAGGATACGACTAGAATTCATAATGCCCGCATCGAAGTTCAAAGCCGCCTTTCGAATGTCACGGTTCTAATCTTCAATCGGTGATATCCTAACTAAGATCAATCTTTGAAAAGAATTTGCCTCAGAATCGGGTCAAACAGTCATCAATACGCGGGCAATGGATACCTATTTTTGATGGTGACATGATTCAACTCCCGATAATCAATACAAAGTCGATACTCCCATTTTTCTTCTTCACTTAATGTAACACAGAGCACCCCAAGGAGAAGTACTAGACTAATAAAGCCAATGTCTAACAATTCTCGCATTGGGTCTTTAACTCCTCAAGTTCAATAGAGCTATTCGACATGGGCTTTGAAATAGGTTTTGCACCGTTCAAGGTCGATACAAAATTCAATTTCACGCCCGGGGTAGGCCAGAAGTTCTTTCGGGAATACGTCAGAAATTTATTAACAATAGAATATCGCTTAAAATCGACGATTTTTATTTAAATCATGATATGAGCTAAGAAAGTTTCGACATCCGCTTTTCAATAAACTAATAAATTTTATGGCTTCGAGACGACCGTGATTGATTTTAATGGTTCGTCGTTTCAATTCAAGATAATAGGTCGATTAGAATATGAAAGCTAACAACCCATTTAAAACAATCAATTTTTGTATGATAAGTAGTTAACCAATCAATCCTTGTAATCACGCCAAATGCAAGTATTTTTAATGAAATAAGATCGATGTGTAATGTGAGGGGGTACCCGATTTGAACCAAACAAGACTTATAAAAAATGGATGTAATGAAGGTTTCTCCCAACTGAGTTTCCACAGATAAGTCAAAGTCTAATTTCTCCTGAGTCAAATTTAATCGATGAGCGCAAGTAGAGAAATAAAAGAATGGGTAGAACCCAGATCAAATAAAGTATAGACTTCATTAGAGTTTATGATAAGTTTTACCCGTGATGACCTCATTCGGATTCTCGCTTTTGGGAGGTCACAACAAACGCTCTCCTCAGACTACACGGCTTTTGAATTTTTCGGGACGGCCTTTGGTGTTTCCATCCTAGTCAATTTGTTTTCAGTGAAAACGACAAAATCGAGCTGTTGACCTTCTCTTCCACAATTATAACACGCTTTGACTCGCATTTGACGCATTGATCGATGTGTCCTCTCCTCCGCATTTTGAAGCATACGATAGGTGGTCTTTCTCCTTCCTTAACAACGGGTGCCGGTGCCGACGCCTTTTCCATCATTGTGAATCTCCGCTTTGAAATGTCCATTCTTATTGTTTTGGCCCGATTACCACCAAGTGGTTACCATATATCCGCCCGCTGATTCCTCCACGCTTGTTGTCACCACCGCTCACGACTACTCGCCGGTATTATAATTTTGCTTACCGCTTCTTTTTAGTCAGGTTGACTCATTATCGCGCTCCACTAATCGAGCCCTATTTACAACATCCAATACAAACACAGCTTTACGAGAAATAAGATGTCGACGATTCCCGCTTCAAACCTCTTAAAAACATTCGCGCCATTTCTCTTCATTATCCACCAAGTGGGACGAAACCGTGATAACTCCGCAAATTTTGCCTCGTATCACATTACTGGCCATATTGTTTTGTTCCAACTTGATAAACTCCACCTCCTTCATGTGGCGTAATACTTTCGTGAAAGTATTTGTCGAATGAAATGCCCCGAACTTCTCCCAAGATATCTTCAAGACAAAGAAGTCGAGTACGCTTTTACCGATTCCCACCAAGAATCCGCCTCCAAGCAACATAAAAGGCAAGAAGGGAACCTTTGCTTTCTGAGCATCCCAAGACATCAAATATCTGGTAATCATTTATCCATGCTTCCGCCGTAAGTGGTTTTGCTTTTCCTTAAACTCCCGGTGGGTCCCAGCCTGAATTGTTTAATGGTGACCACCGAGAGTTTTCCGTGTTTCACCCACACTTTGGACAGAGTCGCTCTCATCATTGCCGTCAGATAAATCAGATAAAGCCTCAACATTCGATCATTCATCATTTGGTCAAGGTTGTTGTTTGCATGAGGATTGTCGCCTCGATGCACATTATCCTCCGATTATCGATATGTGGTGAATCAACGATCGTCAAGGCCCATTGCTATTCTCAACATTCTCGATGTCATTTTCAGACATCGCCACAAAACAAAAGGTTAATCGACATGTAACAAATTATCCCTATCTTCCACCAACCAATAA
Source organism: Panax quinquefolius (assembly GCA_020205615.1). NCBI lineage: Eukaryota > Viridiplantae > Streptophyta > Magnoliopsida > Apiales > Araliaceae > Panax > Panax quinquefolius. Next base: position 34,850,164 of record CM035151.1, read on the forward strand.
AATAAAGACATAAACTTAGTAGTAGTCATACTAACAAGGTATTCCCTGCCTCCCTCCTAGTACTATTCTCACATCTTAGCCTGTGGATCATATCCCTAAGCTCGATATTAACCGTGACGCCCCCAAAATTAGGTATACATCACCCATCTTGGGTCGCCACTTACATGGTATGTAATTTAAATACAACTTATTAACATAACTGCTGTGGTATAATATTTATATAAATCGTGAGTTTAAATACAAATATCGCTTCTACTAGATATTATACAAACTCAAAAAGGAGTCCTCATTATAATTATTATCACACTATTTCACGTAATAAATGAGGACTACTAATGCTATCTTCAGACCATCACTGCTTCCGACTCGTCCCAAATTTATATTCTCATTTCTCAAGAGAATAAAGGAAAGAAAGGGTGAGCTCAACTAGCCCAAGAAGAAATATTACGACTAAGATAATGCGTAATAAATTATCAATAGTCTTCAACAATGTTAAACCGATAAAATACAATAGATAAACCAGCTTTAATCAGCAAATGAATACGCAATCCATTAAAAGAGTCAAGTAGAAAATAAAGTCTACTATCTTTTAGGTTTTAAAAGGTTTTTCATCATCGTTATATTTAGACTCACTTTTAATAAATATTCCACATCATCGAATCACCCCCGCACTACTACGGCCAAGGATATTCTTTTTAAGATTACACCACAATTATTCACGCATCACACGCCAAGAATATTTCAGGTATTCATTAATGGTCATGATCATGCCAACAATCGCCCATCAATGCACTACTACTAATCGAGGATTTTTATCACATCATTTGTAACATTACTGGCCATGATTACAATCAATAGTCTCTCGTCATAATCATACCAAGTCCATCTACGCACACTATGTGCCATGTATGACTTTCAAAAAAATATAAATACGAGGATGATGACAATGATATAAGAATTCAATAAAACAAGTTCAAGAATTATTTTATCCAGAATTATTAACGCCCAAATTATCAACACGACATCGCTTTTGTAGAGTAAAATTCAAGAATGATCAAGAATATTTTCATGAAAAGATATCGATGAAACGCAAATATCAAGGATATTCCACTAATTTCATGGAGTATAAGTCAAAGTTTTAACCAACCGGGTATAATAAAGAATGGAATAACAAAAAAGAAATCACCATGCACGCGATAGATCAAGACATGCATGTGTTATTCCAATGTAATAATAAATAATCTTAACCAAAGTCGTGAAATTCACACCGGCATGTGATGTTCCAATGTAATAATAAAGATGGAACTGCATCCTGTAAAAACACATAACAGATATTCCAATGTAATAATAAAGATTTTAACCAGTCCTGTAAAACACATGCATGTGATGTTCCAAATGTAATAATAATAAAGATTTTAACCAGTCCTGTAAAACACATGCATGTGATGTTCCAATGTAATAATAATAAAGATTTTAACCAGTCCATGCATGTAAAACACATGCATGTGATGTTCCAAAATAATGTAATAATAAGAATGTCACCAAGTATAGGTAAACACACGATACAAAGTTATTCCAAATGTAATAATAAGCAATGGAATAACAACAGCTTCTTCTGCTTAATAAGAAAGAATAACACCCCTTACCTTACATTTGGTAGAGATTGAATATCGCAAAGAAGCAGTAAGAATAAAATACTCTTCTTCTTCTCTCTTATTCTCTATACTTTTCTCTCTATAGCTCGAATGAATTCGTGAAAATAATGAAGCCTCAGCCTCTATTTATAGAAGATTTCTATTTTAAAGACCGCCGTGAAAAGGCAAGTGGTTTCGACGACTAAATGATGTGAAAAGAAAAGTGGTTCGACGCTCAGAATGTGAAACGACAAGTGGTTCGACACTCAGAATGTGAAACGACAAGTGGTTCGGTTCGTAGGACGTCCGTAAAGGTAAATACTATTAACGAACGTAAGGTAATACTATTCACAAAGGTAATTACTATTCACAAGGTAATTACTATCGACGAAGGTAAATACTATTCACAAAGGTAATTACTATCGACGAAGGTAATTACTATCGATTTAAGGTAATTACTATCGACAAAGGTAATTACTATTATCGACGTAATTAAGGTAATTACTATCGACGTAAGGTAATTACTATCGATTTAAGAGACTCTTAGATGATTTATACGAGAGCCCCCATAAAATAATCAAACTTACCACAAATCATTTTTTTTTCATCAACACATATTTAATCTTTCAACAATTATTAATCATTTATAACTTGTCGCCTCAATTATCGATTTAATACTATAACATATTATATGTATGATATCGTGACAATAATCGAATCAATAATATAAGAGATATGATGCAAAGAATTATCGAAAGTAATAATCGAGCATACCGAGTTGACTTTCACGTAAAGATCAATAATCAATACCCGTGCTACTACGCAACCACGCCAGACATCGCATTTTTTACCACGGTAGTTCAACAGCTTTTAATTCAGAACACCTCCGCCGTTATTTTTATAAAATATTTTTGTCGCTTTTCAATCCGATAATAATTTCTGTAAGGGGTCCACCAACGATTGAGCCATTGTATTTAATATTCCCTAACAAAAAGAATATTCCCCACCAAACTAATATTTTATAACAACTCGCATACTTTGCAAAATTTATAAATATTACCCACAACTATAACATTATATCAAATTTATTCCATAATATTCAAAAATAATATTTATAGAAAAATTCATCTTTATTTATAAAAG